>PVIA01011388.1:0-44799 GCA_004024845.1 Tonatia bakeri
TGTCCACTTTCACCACTTTTATTCAATATAGTATTGGAAGTTTTAGCCACAGCAATCAGACAAGAAAAGGAAATAAAAGGCATACAAATCGGAAAGGAGGAAACAAAACTGTCATTGTTTGCTGATGACATGACAGTGTACATAGAAAATTCTATAGACTCTACCAGAAAACTGCTTGGCCTAATAAATGAATTTGGCAAAACAGCAGGATACAAAGTCAATATCCAGAAATCAAAGGCATTTCTGTATACCAAGAATGAAACAGCAGAAGCAGAAATCAAGAAAAAAATCCCATTTGAAATAGCAAAAAGAAAAATAAAATACCTAGGAATAAACCTAACCAAAGAATTAAAAGACCTGTATTCAGAAAACTATATACCACTGCAGAAAGAAATCAAGGAAGACACAAACAAATGGAAACATATACCATGTTCATGGATTGGGACAATTAATATCATTAAAATGTCCATACTACCCAAAGGAATTTACACATTCAATGCAATACCTATTAAAGTACCAATAGCTTATTTCACAGACATAGAACAAACATTTCAAAAATTTATATGGAACCATAAATGACCCCTAATATCTACTGCAATGTTGAGAAAGAAGAGTAAAGTAGGAGGGATCACAATACCTGACACTAAACTATACTACAAGGCCACTGTAATCAAAACAGCCTGGTACTGGCATAAAAACAGGCACATGGACCAATGGAACAGAGCAGACAGCCCAGAAATAAACCCAAGTCTCTATGGTCAATTGTTATTTGACAAAGGAGGCAGCAACATAAAATGTAGTAAAAATAGCCTCTTCAACAAATGGTGCTGGGAGAGCTGGACAGCTGCATGCAAAAAAAAATGAAACTAGAACACCAACTTACACCTTATACAAAAATAAATTCAAGATGTATAAAAGACTTAAATATAAACCGTGACACCATTAAAGTACTAGAGGAGAACATAGGTAGGAAAATCTCAGATATATCAATCAAAAACTTTTTTACAGACATGTCCCCTAGAGCAAGGGACATAAAGGAAAGGACAAACAAATGGGACCTCATCAAAATAAAAAGCTTCTGCACTGCTAAAGAAAACAGTATCAAAATAAAAAGAATCAACTGTATGGGAAAACATATTTGCCAATGATACCTCAGACAAGGGCTTAATTTCCAAAATATATAAAGAACTTACATGATTATACTCTAAGAAGACAAGCAACCCAATTAAAAAATGGGCAAAGGACTTGAACAGATAGTTCTCCAAGGAGGACATACAGAAGATCCAAAATTACATGAAACAATGTTCAATATAGCTAGCTATCAGAGAGATGCAGATTAAAACCACAATGAGGTACCACTTCACACCAGTCAGAATGGCCATCATAAGCAAAACAACAAACAACTTGTGTTGGCGAGGTTGTGGAGAAAAGGGGACACTTGTGCACTGTTGGTGGGACTGCAGACTGGTACAACCACTGTGGAAAACAGTATGGAACTTCCTCAGAAAACTAAAATTGGATCTGCCTTCTGACCCAGCAGTTCCACTGCTGGGACTATATTCTAAGAGTCCTAAAACACCAATCCAAAAGAACCTTTGCACCCCAACGTTCATAGCAGCACAATTTACAATAGCTAAGTACTGGAAGCAACCTAGATGCCCCTCAGTAAATGAATGGATCAAAAAACTATGGTACATTTACACAATGGAATTCTATGTAGCAGAAAGAAAGAAGGAGCTTCTACCCTTTGCAACATCATGGATACAACTGGAAAGCATTATGCTAAGCGAAATAAGCCAGGCAGTGAAAGATAAATACCATATGATCTCACCTTTAACAGGAACCTTAACAACAAAACAACGAAACAAGCAAAATATAGTCAAAGACACTGCATTAGAGAACAGGCAGAAAGTGACCAGAGGAGAGAGAAGAGGGAGTTTCAGGGGAAAAGGGGAAGGGTTTACAGGAACAAAGTTAAAAGACACATGGATAAAAGCTAGGGTGAGGGTGGTAATGGGAGAGAAGTTGGGAGCGAGGGGTGGGTGGGCTGGGTTGGGAGTAAAGGGGAGAAAACTGTACTTGAACAATGATTAAAAAAAATTCTCACTCCCAAACATACTTATCTTTGACAGAGGGGGAACATGTGGTTGGGGGGAATGCCAGGTAAGCATGATACACTATGTACAGCTTCATCCCCAGCCAAACTCACAGTCTTAAGAATGAAAAACAGTTAAGGAGTATTATCATAGTCAGAGCCCCAAATAGTGAGATACAGAATTCCATTCACTCTGTCACAGCCATGATTGACTTTTAATTATGCTCTATTTTTTGGTGCTTATAATTCCATTCTTATCATTCATTTGTAAATCCTTTGGAACCCCTATAAAAAGTGAGGTCAAATGACAAAATAGAGATAATGAAATCAGAGACAGTAGAATATAATTATATCTTGTACGTAAAGCAATGATTCAGTAGAGCAAGTTATTTCATAAGGTTGCAGAAGTTGGAGGAGGAAATTTGAATTAATGGAGCAGCCTCTCAGGAGAGTTGAGAAAGATTGCAATAGTGGGTCAGTGCACAATAGATAGGAGAGTAGCTTGTTGTGGAAAGAACATTTGACTCAGTGTTAACCCACTTGTGCTTCCGTCTAATCTAGTTGTGAGACCTTAGGCATATAGTTTAACCTTCTCTGGGTGTTTCACTTTCTCACCTATAAAATTTCATCACCATCACATACTTCTTAGCATTGTAAAACTTAAAAAGATGAACAATTGCTATACAAATGTAAGGACTGAAATTGTTTTCTAATATTAGAAATGTAATTGGAAAACTATGAGCAATGTCAAAAGATGGAGAGTATAGTCAACCTAAGCTAGGAGGCATAGGATTATGGATTCCCCTACATTCTTCCAGTGTGGCCTGTGGGACCTATGTGTCCCGGCCAGCACACTGTGCTCACTTTCCCTGACTTGCCAGTGACACTGGGTAGTGAAGGTAAGTGGCCTAACTTGGCCAGTGGGCCCTGCTGAAAAAAATTGGAAAAGAAATAGTTCCCAGATGCAGCTGTGGGAGCAACTGAGCCCAAAGATGAACATGCCAAGTTGAAAGCCCACTGGTGTATAGGTGCCAAGGTTGCTAAACCCAGTAAAGTAAAGTAAAGTAAAGTAAAGTAAAGTAAAGTAAAGTAAAGTAAAGTAAAGTAAAGTAAAGTAAAGTGTAAAGTAAAAAGTAAAGTAAAGTAAAAAGTAAAGTAAAAAGTAAAGTGTAAAGTAAAGTAAAAAGTAAAGTAATGTGAATGTGTTACCAACTAAGAGGGAGGGCCTCAGTTAGTTATGAGGAGTTAAAATAGGAATGAAATTAAATCAAAGATCCAAGATTCAAAAGTAGGAAGTACTTCATGCAGTGGGCCTGTGAAAGACTAGTCCAACTTTGCAAGTGGCTGGTTTTTAATATTCCAGTCAAAGGGATTCATAGGCAGGCATCTCTACTTAGTCTAAACATGCAAAGCCAATTGCATTGCATACCCAGCAAGAAAGCTTACCTTTCTTTTCATTAATCTTTCCTCTCTTTTCTCTGTGTCTGCTCATGGAGTCAGGTTGTATTTTTCTGACCACTGGTCTCTATGTTTGGTTCACTCTTATTTTTCTAGAAGGGTACCCTTCCTTACCCCTCAGCTTATTCAGGAGCCTTGCAAAGGCTCCTGTCACATCTTTAATTTCAGGAAGCATAACTAACCCTTCTAGCTGCCTAGCTGCCATGCTCTGAAATCCATCACTATGGTCATGCTAATACCACTCTTCCCATGGATTCCTTTAGCCAAGAATTGAGCATGGCAGAGATACTGAGGCAGGCCCCCCTCCTGGGTGAAAGGGGATTCCTCTGATGGGACACTGTGGCTGTGTACTCCCTAGAAGCCTGTGAAACTTTCCTTAGAATCATACTGCAGTCTGAAATGCTTCTACCCACTCTTCCCTCTTTACCTCTCTCTGTTATTTGAGGTCAGGTCAGCATCATAGTATGACATATCTTCTAGCCTCTCCTTTCCCATTTCATCTTGCAGCCATTTCCCTGGAAATATATCTTGCATGTCTAATCCCATTTTGATGTCTGCCCATCAAATTTGCTCCAAAAAAGAGTTCTAAGAATTAATTTGGTCCCCACTCACAGCCTAAGAAACCTGCCCTCTCATACAATCAAGTCCAGAGCCCAACATCATACATCTATTCCTTTTCAGGAAAACATTTCAAGGACCCTTGAATCAGAAAGGCCTTCATGATGGTGGATTATCAAGTTCAATGGAGGGAAAGAATAAAGAGTCATTTTACTCAAAAGAGTTCACTAAAGTATTATCATGCCAGTTGGTCTCTTTCTCATCTTCTTTCTCCTTTCTTTTCCCTTCTCTTTTGGATATTTTAGTCCTAAAGCTTTTAGGTGGGGTAGAACAATGTAGGTGTTTGTGCTGGGGTCCCAGGTAGAGAGAGGAACAGTGACCCAGAGTGGAAGCCAGAGCCTAGCTGGATGAAGGCATCCATCTGGGGGAGTGTGACCCTGCCTAAGGATTCACAGTCAAAGAGAGTCAGGAGGGCCCAGCACCGATGTCCAACATGAGTGAGCTAGGGAGGGACTTCACCATGGTGGGTGTGGAGGTGAAGCAGTCCCATGTGGGTGGCTGAGCACAAGGCTTCAAAGACTGAATGGATTTGGAGGGCATCTGTGTGAGGGAGGGGTGGTGGTTAAGATGGGAGATTGGTTATATACAAGAGGCTTGAACAAGAATATTTAGGATAATAGGACCTAAGGTTCTTACTGTTAGAAAGGAGAGTTAAAACTAGGGAAATAAAAAAAAATTAGACTGACTCTTGTGGTTTTGTATTGAAATGAGAAGGGCCATTGTAAATTCATCATTTTCAGTATGTATAGAGAGATATAGAAATAAATATAAATATGCATGTATGCATGTGTGTGTGCATAAATGTCATTCTCCACTGAAGGAACTCAGGGCTCCTTGGAAAAGCAGCTGAATCCGGGACTGAAATGGGGAAAGTACAAGGTGAGGTGGGAATGTTTCACGGTGCTGGAAATCAAGAAAGCTCAAAAAGTGAAGCAGACGTGTCAAAAGCACATGGAAGCCAATTTAACAGGCACCCATTGGCAAAATAAGTTTTATGGAATAAAATTGTTCCTCTGATGAGGAACAGGCTATTTACATAGTTTCAAATTTCCTCCTGACACAATACCAATTAACTATAGAGAGAAAAAGATTCACTTTAAAGCAAAAGAGCCAAGCAGCCATCACCTTAGTCAAGTGATCGAAGTGAACATCAGCAGCAACAGGACAAATAAAGATCAGGTACCACCTGCTAGGATGCAATGAAAAAAAAACCCAGATCATTCATGTGGTATTCCTGCCAAAGATACATAATCTGAATCATATTTAAAGGAAACATTAGAGGAACCCAAATTGAGGAATATTTCATGACATAAATGGTATGTAATTCTTAGTCAAGAAAGAAGTGAAGGACTCTTCCAAATAGGAGACTAAAGAAGCATGACACTAGAAGCAACAGTTGATTCCAGACTAAATCTGTCTGCTAAGAAGATTACTGGGACAATTGGTGAGAGGTGAAAGGTCTGGAGATCAGAGGGTAGAAATGTATCAGTGTTACTCACCTGATTCTGAAAATTGTATTGTAGTTGCATATACACATGTGCTTGCTTCTAAGAAATGAACTCAAAGCATTCAGAGGCTTTAAAGTATTGGGTATATAACTTATTCTCAAATGTTTCAAGAAAAAAGTTCTTTGTACAATAGCATACTCATGACTTTCCTTTAATGGTGTGATTATTTCAAAATGAAAATACATTCTTAAAAATGTTAGTTGGTATATTGTGGGTGACGGTGAAAATTGACACAATATTTTGGGAAGATAGTTGGGTCTTAATCAACTAAATTTAAAATGGATATTTCTTTGAACCATTAATTCTACTGAAATGCTCATGTGTGAGAACAAAGACATGTACAAGATACATGTCAGTATAATTTGTAGTAGTAAAGAAATGACAAATAATCAAAATGTCCAGTAAAAGAGGTCTAACTAGATAAATTATGGTTCATCCAAATAATGGATAGATGTGACTATGAAAAACAATGATTAGAGTGAACCAAACTCCAAATAAATTGTTAAGTGCCTACGTGTGTACACAAAAATATCTAGAAACACACCCCAGAAACTACTGAGAGTGATTATCGGGGGGGGGAGGGGTGTACCCTTTGTGTACTGTTTGTATTTTTTACCATATTTATTTTATTTTTTTAAATGTTATATTTGCCTATGTAACCACAATGCAACCTTCAAAATCAGGTAGTTAGGTTTTAAAAAGGCAATAGGAGAATTTGTCTATAAACTTTGCAAAGAGAAAAATGTATCTACAACTAAGTGTCAGCCAAACTTCTTTTTTAAAAGATTTTATTTATTTATTTTTAGAGGGGAAGAGAGGGAGAAAGAGAAGGAGAGAAACATCAATGTGTGGTTGCCTTCACTCGCCCCATACTGGGGACCTGGCCCGCAACCCAGGCATGTGCTTTGACTGGTAATCAAACCGGTGACCCTTTGGTTCACAGGTCAGCACTCAATCCACTGAGCCACACCAGCCAGGTTCCAAACTTCTCAATTGTCCTGATCTGCTTAAACTCAATACTCCCTGCTCCTCTTCCCTCAGACACCAGTATACCATCTGTACCATCACTGCCCCTTCCCTCATCCATGACAGTCATTGTTAATTGATCCCAGCAGGCATTACCTCTGAGCCCAGACATAGACAGAGAACTCTCAGTGTAGAAAGCCCAGCAGCTTATACGTAGTCATCAGTTTGGTAAAGAAGAAAGCCTTTACATCCCTGTCCTTCAGAAAATTCTATCTCTTCCAAATGCCTACAGGGGCTCTAGCCTCCAGTGGGTAACATATCAAAACATTGGACCTAGCCTGGCCACTCACAGTTTAGCCCAACCCTGCTCACCCATCCCTATATTTGTGCTCCATTTGGAGTTGTGTCAGTCCAGTCCTGGGACTTTAAGGGAACCTAGTTAACACTCAGCTCATGGACCGGACTATGGATTCAGCAATACTTTCAACTAACACAGGTACTTCTCTCACATGCCCTCAAATCTCTGGGAGTCCTGCTGAAATGCAGACTCAGATTTTGGGGTCCAGGCGGAGCCTAAGATTCTGCATTTCTCACAAGCTCCAGAGTGATGACTTCCTGCTGGTTTGGGGACCACATTTTGAGTAGTAAGCCCTTACAGTCACGGTTCCTAAACTTTAGCTGTAATCAGAATGACCTGAAAAGTTCATTAAAACACAAATTGCTGGACTTACCCCCAGAGTTTCTGATTCAGTAGGTCTGGGATGGGTCTGAAGAATTTATATGTCTAACAAGTTCTCAGGTGACACCGTGGCTGCTGGTCCAGGATGGGTTTGGTTCTCAAATATGTTGGAGAGTAATCCTCCAGCAACACTCACCCTCCATCCTCCAGGAAGCCTCTGAAGCAGCATTAGGCACATGTGATTTGAAACCCTCACCTGTTACTTATTGAGAACTTCTTAACCATCCTGAGGCCCAATTTCACTGTCTATGAAATGAGTCTAGCAATGCCTTACCTTGGATCACCATCATAAAGACTCAGAATCAATGCAAGTAAAAGACTTAGCACAGCACTGGGCACATTTTAGTTTAGTTTCCTTTGCCTTTGCCTTGGGTCAGGCATCCTGTCCTCCCAAGGGTCTGGAGGAACATGGCATGGATCCCCCACAGGAGTCCACTGCCCCCAGGCAGACCTCAGATTTAGAGCTTGTTCTCATGCACCCTGGGTGCTAATGTGGCAATGTCAGCCAGACTGTTCCCTTAATAGTCTTTCCACTGCACACATTGCACTGCATGTAGACACAGTGCTACATCTGTGAGGTGGTCTCTGGGCTTCCTCTCTGACAAGGTCTGGACACCTTTCTGATTTTACAGGTGCTAGGCACAGGAAAGTGTAACCATAAGCAACAGGAAGCCAACCTGAGCTTTACCTGGCCTTTCACAAAGGTTCCCAGGTGCAGGCTCCCACCCACCCTCTCAAACCACCATTACCCTGATCACCAAATCCACAGTCTTTGCTGCAAATTACTTGCTATGGTGGTAAGATGGTGAGGAGAGGAGCAAGTAGGTACTCTGGCACACAGCAGATGGGATTTTCAGTGATGCATTCTTTCTGTGTAACTTCTGAAAGCAGCACAAATTTGGAGCACTTGACAACACTAAATCCTCTCTCAGATGTTTGGCCATTCTGGGTGTCATGTCCATTGGGGCTCACTGGGAACACTTCACCTCCAGAAACCTTTGGGGCTGGTTTCCCTAGAGCACAGGTGGCAAACACAAGGCCCATGAAATGAATGTGGCCTTCCACCTTGTTTTATCTGTCCCAGCACCTTGTTTCTACCCAGTAGCACTGCAGAGGTCTTTGCCCCTACTTAAGGAAGTTACATTTATACAGTCCTAAAATTAGATTCAGCCCTTTGAAGTCAACCGCAATGCTGATGTGGCCCCCAGTGAAAATGAGTTTGACACCATTGCCCTAGAGGAAGGAAAATGGCCATGAGAGGGCTTGACATTTGGAGGCACTCAAGAGAAGGAGATTTCCAGATAATTGAGATTTAACCCTTTAAGAACCAAAGCTTGATTCCCCAAACCGCTCTCCTCAAACTTATACTGTTTGTTAGAAAGCTTTCCAGGTAAACTGCATTTCCATGCTTCCTTCAGTAGAGGCTACACATCATAATATATTTTTATCATAATCACTCGAGGTCATTACTGAATTATCAATCAGTGTGTAAAATTGAACCACTTGAACAATATTCTTTCTTTTAAAACATCATTTTTATTGTTATTCTATTAGAGTTGTCCCAAATTCCCCCCTTTGCCCTCCTCCACCCATCCCATCCCCCACTCCTGTAGTTAATCCCCACACTGTTGTCTATGTCCATGAGTCATTCGTACATGTTCTTTATCTAGTCCCTTCCCCTTCTTTCCACCATTGCTTCCCCTCCCCTCTGGTCACTTTCAGCCTGTTACATGTTTCTATGCCTGTTGTTCTATTTTGTTCATTAGTTTAATTTGTTCATTAGATTCCTCTTATAGGTGAGATCATATGGTATTTGTCTTTCACTGACTAGTGAAATATTTCTTTTTTAAGGATTTAATTTATTTAATTTTAGAGAGGGAAAGGAAGGGAGAAAAAGAGGGAGAGAAACATCAATGTGTTGTTGCCTCTTACACACCCCCTACTGGGGACCTAGTTTGTAACCTAGTCATGTGTCCTAGACTGGCAATTGAACTGGTGACTTTTTGACTCACAGGCCAGCACTCAATCCAGTGGGCCACACCACCCAGGGTCCAACTGGCTTATTTTACTTAACATAATATTCTCCAGTTCCATCCATGCTGTTGGAAATGTTAGGAGTTCCTTCTTTTTTTTCTACTGTGTAGTAATCCATTGTGTACATGTACCATGGTTTTTTGATCTACTCATTTACTGATGGGCACTTAGACTATTCCCAGAACTTGATTATTGTAAACAGCACCTCTATGAACATAGGAGTGCATAAGTTCTTTTGAATTGGTGATTCAAGATTCTTGGAGTATATTCCAGGCAGCAGAATCACTGAGTCAAGAGGCAGTTTCATTTTTAGTTTTTTAAGAAATCCCGTACTGTTTTCCATAGTAGATATACCACCAAAAGTGCTTTAGGGTTCCCTTTTCTTTGCATCCTCACCAGCACTTGTTGTTTTTGAACAATCTTCTTAATATTGCATCCCTTGACTCCAAGTATTCTTTTCACTTCCTGCTTTTCTTAAGTCAGTTTTTCCCTCTGACTTCAGACTTGACATATTGTCTCTATTTGGTGTTTCCCTCACTCTACTCCTTTGATATTTTACTTATTCTTTAACTTGGGATCCAGTTCCTTAACTGTCTTGGATTCCTCTGGATTTCACATGAGCTTAACTCCTACCGTAGAGGGAGATGGGTAGAACTGGATTGCATAAAAATATTTGCCCCTATGGTCAACATTCCTGTATTCAAGTGCTTTTGAATCATGTTCCAGCTCCTTAGTGACACTTACTTTTTCATTTCTGGTAGCTTGGTTTCAGGCTGTCACTTTATTCTGCTTCATATGGACTTGTCTCTAGCTGTCCCTTTCCTGCTAGAGGGTTTTCTGCTATAGGCTATAACATCAAAAAGCCAAGCATGTTAAAATTGTGCATAAACTGATAAGCTGTACGTGAGGGTTTAGGTGGCTTTCCTACAAGTAAAGGGCATGCTTTCTGGTTTTGGTCCATGCTTGTCTTAATGGTCCCAAGGCCAGACTCCCTATATCTCAGTCTGCATCACTGATATGATACAGGACCTTGCTTTCTAAGTATTATTTAAAGCATTGCCACAATGCATTTTATTTATGTTTTTATAATCTTTGTGTAAATGGAGAAATAGCCTCATCACTGAAAGAGGCACATGTCACCTATTCAAAACCAAGCATATGACAGATGAAGAAGCAGAGGCTCAAAGTGAGGATAAATGGCTTACCGAAGATCTCACGACTCTTTAGGGTAACTCCTGGAGTCTCTTTAATATCTCCTGATTTCTAGTTGAATCTTTTTATATATCACCAGTGATTTAGTCATCAATTTGCTCATTATATGTTTGTAGCAAAAGTCCAATATGCATTATACAATTGATAAAAGACATCTTTTCAGAATGTACTTATTCGTGGGAAGTCTTTGAAGCATCTCCAAAGAAGTATGGAGCTTTTAGGACCCAGTCGGAAAACTAATATACTATGTAATCTGTAGTGTATAATTCTGTCCAACCTTTGATGAATGAACAATTCTATTCTCTGTGTTTGGGAGATGCTGAAAGTGAATCTAAAGAAGTAAGGTGGCTTGTCCAAAATCAAACAGAAGTTTAGGGCCAGCACAGAGCCTGGGATCTGAGATCCAGACTCCCAGCCCAATCTGCTTTCCACATATTCTATGCTTTTCTCTCCAAAGCATCAACTGCTTTAGGAAGAGAAATTCTATATCCTTGCGAAGGGTGAACCTGTGTATTGTTCTGGAAGTGAAAGGAGTCCTGGAAGAGCTGCTGGAGAAAACCAAGAGAGATGTCTCACTTTCCATATGTATTCTAGTTGTCACTTGGACATTTGCTAGGCTCTAGAGAATGATTCAAAATAACTAATACAGGAAGCTTAGGACTTCAGACAGTTCCACTGATGGACATTAAGAAACTGATCTCACCCCAAACAAAGCCAAAATATGTATAGAACTCAAACAGTCTTCAAGGGCAGGATCCTCAGAAGCTTGATTATTACAGTAGCCTTCTGTCTTGTTTCTCCACCTCCTCACTCTTCTGATTTATCCTCCACACTGAAGAAAAAAAAAAAAAGGTTTTCTAAGTCATGCTCAAAAATCTCCAATAATTCTCTGTTTACAGGGGGGGGGGAAAGTCTAAACTCTTTATCAGGTATTTGAGGACATCCACACACTGAAACTACAGGACTTTCCAAGTTCATATCCCAATATTTCTTATAGGGTAGTTTGTTCCGAACTCAGCTACCTGAAATCTCTCAAATGCATTCTCTGCTTTGTTGGCCAGAACCTCTGAACAGCTATTTTCTCTGCTGCAATTTCCTTCCCTTTAGAGCCCAAGGCCCAAATCTGACTGGTACACCCAGTTCCAGTACAAATGCTCACACTACCCAGAAGCAATCCCTACCTCCTCCCAATTACTTCATACTTTATGGGTACTTCTCTCAAGGCATTTATCACACTCTATTTTGTATCACTATTATTTATAGATATGTCATATCTCAACTTTTAAACCATTTTTTTAAGCTAAAATACTCTTCTGGTTTATTTTTACATCCTTGGCAGGACTTAGTTGTGCCCTGATCACAGCAGATTTATTGTGGAAGAATAAGAAGTGCATGGAATTTTAGTCTCAGAGGTTTGGATTCAAATTCTGACTTTGCTACCCACTGGTTGCACAACTTTCACCAAAATTTTTTAACTCTCCTGAGCCCCTGAGTCCTTATCTGAAGAAAGAGAATACTAATGTCCCCTCTTCCGTGCTGTTAGGTTAGTTAGTGATGAGGTGTGTAAGATATCTGGCATAGTTTGGGGAATTACATAACTGGATAATAAATAGGCACTTTAATAAGTATTTTTAAATAAATAATTTTGGGGAAATATGTGAGATAGAGGTACAGCTGATTTGGAATTGACATGCGGGAGACCTCTTCTGATCAAATTCACAAAGCCTGAGGAATGGTCCTCCTCCCTTTCTTCCCTTCCAAGCTGAGCAAGACAGCACCCCAGACAGGAAATCATCAGCTTCACTGCCACTCTTTCCTGCAGCTCATCCTTCACTTCTTCCAATTTGGGGTAGTACCTTTTCATTCCCCCAGGACCCTCTCCCTGGAACCCAGGCTGCAGGGTGTTTAAATATGGCCCCCAGATGGTGCTGAGAAGGAGGGGACAGCCTCATCCTCCCCCTTAGCCTCGTCCTGCCTGCCTCATCCACTAGGCTCAATGAGAAACAGGTGATTGCTGAGGATACTGGGGAGGCTTTGATCTGTCGGCTGCACAGAAGCCAGCTGAGCCAAGAAGGAGCAGTGTCAGATTTATTGCGGCCCTGAGAAGTACAGATATTAGGTTGGCTGTAGCTCACTGACCTCTTCAGGCTTTCCATTTTGGTCTGAAATTTATTACCTCCTTGGCTTTTTCAATTCCCAGGGATCTGTGACTTTAACATTTCTGCCCAAGCCCCCCAAGTCACAAGGACTTCCTGTTTGCCAAGACCACAGATAAAGAAGACACAAACCACAGAACACCAACACTATGTAATTTTTTTGTTCCTGACTCCTTAATTTCTCAGCTATCCTAGGTGTTCTGTCAAGATGCAGCCTGAAAGTCTAGACTGAGAGATATCTATGATAGAAAATGTACATCAGTATTTCAAGTTCTCTGAATTTATTCTAGCCATTTGACAGTTGCTTGGAGATACAATCTCAATTTTTGCAATGGCCCCTTCAGCAAGATATTTATGGCAGATACAACTGTAATTATTTACCTGTAACAAAGTCCAGGTCTGTCTGCTTCAGGTGATTCAGGCAGCAGAGGGACAGGGAGAAAAGATTCATCTTCCTCTTGTCCAAAAGTTGACCTTTTGCCCTTGGGCTCCTTCCCCACTCATTACAAAAATGTTGATGTGCTGGCTATGGGCCATTTCCTGTGACTCTTCTAGATACCAATATTAAAATAGGTGGACCAAAAATAATACATGCAAGATGAAGTGGCAAAAAAATAGATTTGGTGAGCTCCTTGAAGACAGGCACACACTGTGCTTTGTTTTCCCTGTTTTCTGGTTTGAACTTACATGGAAGTGAACTCACCATCAGTATTTAAAGGTTTAATTTTTCCTGAAAACACATTCAAAATAATACACAATAATGTGTGTTGACCCCCAGAATAGTCCCCTGAGGAGAATGTGCAATTATTCCAAAGCTGCAGCTGCTCAGAAGATCCTGGTGCCAGCCTAGTTTGTAGCATCTTCATAGGTTGGCTAGTTTGTTTCAGTCTCTGGTCTTTCCATTCACATTTCACTTTTAGCCAAAAATGTTTCCCAAAATAATTGCCCATTTTAAGGATGGACAGAGTTTTCAAACAGCTTTGGGAAATCATAATCCATCTGAAAAGGCAAAGAGCTGGCAACACTGACCACATCCACAAGCCTGTGCTGTGGATCCCAGGACAACTCCAAACAGGAGACGAAGATTTTCCTGAACCATAACAGCAATATGGGCATAAATGTATCACCTGTTTAAAGATCTCTTCTGCAAGATCAGTGTCTATTTGAAATAATATTAAAAAAATTCTGTGTGTTTGTAGGAAAACAAATTAGGTCATATTAATTTTTGTTAACATGTACTTTTTTTGTTTCAGTGGTTATCTGTACTCTTGACAGAGGTGCCAAGAATGAAAGGCATTTGTGTGCCACTTGGGACTTCATGGTGGTGGTGAGAATTTTGTCTTTCTCTCTTCTCCTACATTTTCATGGTTCAGAATCTCTTTGCCACCATGGTAAAATGACCAAGCTACTGCACAGTTCAAACTTGCACATGACCAGTCCAGCTTGTTTGTCTCAACAGGAGGGCAAGAAAATTCTGCTTTAAAACAATGTGGTTTTCCATTTTAAAATACTGTCTGCACCCTGTAGAACATTTTAAAATACTACATCAATGTAGAAAGCCAACGGGAATCACCTACATTGAAGTGATATATCCTTCAAGAATTAATTTTCCTAAGCCTATAGTTTGCTTGTTTGCAATCAGGTGCACATATCAGTTTCTATTTGATATTATAAGACACACCTTTAGACCTTAAGAAAAACCCTTTATCCACATGACTTTTATAGCTACAATGTGTTTCATTAAGTCAATGTGCACCTGCATTGCTCTACTGTTGTTAATTATTCATATTGTTGTTTCTTTTACTTGATACTATTTCTTCTTCAGGATTTTTAATATAGGAGCAGCACAGAGAACACAGAAGGAAGTGATCAGTGTCTACATCCAACAGATCAGCCATGGTTCCCCTTATCTTCTCTAAATAAAGCCCAGGTCTGGACCAGGCACATGACTCATCATAACAACAGCTCCTCAGGGACCCTTGGACTTCTGGCCTAAGAGGCTCCGCTAGTTACCTATAGTGCTGGATCAGAGGGTAACCCCAATCACCTGCAGACAAAAGCTTCCCCAGAACTCCACCCTGGAACCCTGTGGGCTGATGCTTCAGCTATAGGCTCTCTGAATCCTTCTCAATCTTATCTAAAAATAGGGTCTGAGTATTTTGCCCCGTGGTCCTCAGTAGGTTCATCCCAGCCCACTGGCCCCTGAATTAGGACTGCAGGGACTATTCATGTCTTGCCATGGGGCTGGGCTGGGGGCTAACCCTTATGAGGCTCCTGGCTCTTTCTGAGAGTAAAACTGACCTGCAAATTTAGCACAATAATAAGACTTTTCTTATTTGCAGTATATGGCCCTGAAACTGTCCTAGTGACATGCTGGTATTGAATAATGTTATGGATATACAGAAACATTGTTGTTCCAAAGTAAAGTTTATTAATATTTATTATTATGAGGAAGCTACACAATGCCAGGCTACTTGCTGGAAGAGGAATACCAGCTTCCCCAAGACCACACAGAAAGGCAGCCATAGAGCTGACTTCACTCTATCCACTGACTTCCATGTCCAAGGTCCTTCTCTTTCTCCATGCTATTGATGCCAAAAATCTCTATAATTATCTAGTCTTGAGGAGATCAATATCTTGATAAGAAAGTTGGGTGTCATGTCATCACACAACATGTTGATAACAGAACTGAGTCTCCAAAGTCTGTCCAAAGCTGATAACTTAGTAGCAGTTGACACTAGAAGACAATTTCCAGATGGTGTAAGTCTGGTATACAGAGGAAGGAGAGGCCCTTTGTTCTTCAAGGCACTCAGCATTTTTCACTGGGTTCTGTGTGCTCAATCCTGAGCTCCCTCTCTACCCAGTCTGCACACATGCCTGGCTGTACAGAACAGGACATTCCCATGTGCTCCCCAAAGGAAAGCACTGCCAATTCTCCACAAGCAGGCATTCCAAGCTGGCCTGGGGACTTGTCAATTAATGATCAATTTGCCTGTCACCCTCACAAGAGCCTCCCCAAAATTAGCCAGCCCAGGACAAGTGGATCTAGTTTCCAAACTAGGGTCTGTGGTGACACCTTGGAGCCTTGCAGGAGGGTGAGCCCTGAGAGGGGACAAGCTGCTGCTCAGCATCAAATCCCCAACAAAGCCTTCCCTCAGCCAGGGATGGCACCAGACACTCTGACACCCTAGCTGAACCAATTTGGCACACCTGTGAGCGGCTGACATGGCTCTCCATTTTCCACAGCCATAGTGCCTCTATACTTTTGCATAAACTATTCATTTGTTTTGTCATACATTCCCTTTCCTGTCCACCTGGAGAACTCCCATTCATCCTTAAAAACCCTACACAGGCATTAGTTGCTCCTCTCTGCACATCCTTGAAACATGTTTACACTGGATCACTTCAGAACGTTGTACACATGTGAGTTCAAAGCCTATATATACCTATAGGTCTCTCTCTCATTCATTAGGCTGTAACACTATTCTTATGGTGACATCTGGAACCTCAAACATGGCACAGTAACTGATACATGGTCTGTTGAGAGGATTCCCTTGAAACAAATCTTCTGTCAAGTTTGGACCCAAGGGACTGGGGAAAGGAATGACTCCATTATACATCTTTACTTAGACCCCAAGAGTCTTAACATAGCATCCTAGCAGGGATGACAGGTTAGGACAGAGACAGGCTTTTGGCAACCTGGAGTTCTTCTCTGAGACTTGTTCTTGACCTCTGAGATTACAAATATCACCCCATATGACCATGCAGGTGAGGTGTAGGCTAGGTCCTGGTTGTAGAATTAGGTACCTGAGCCCATTCGCAGCTGGGTCTGTCTGAGCCCAGACTCGTCATCACGTTCTTCCAGGCACATGTGAAATGTGGTGGCAATAGTAGGTAACCAGCCTTCGTGGTGTTAATTTCTACACTGCCCTGTTTTATCCTGACTCTGGAATAACTTCCCATTTTCCAAAATCCTGCAGTTCTGACTCCTGACTGGTTCTATCCTTGACACACTCCCAGCTTCTACCCATGATTTCTATTCTGGTCTTTCTTCCAAACCTATCACTTCCAAGGCCATCTAATGGCAGATAATCTGTGACATTCTTTAAAGGCACAGTCTCAGGATAGAACTTTCCCAGTAGTTCAGCATAGACTAGTCCACCATCTATAATTTCTTAGCTCAGGGAAGCTCATAATGAGCATGGTCCAACCTAGCAATAGGCTTATAAACCATGTCCTCACTCCCTAAATTGAGGGATGCCAATTGTTATACTTACATCCTTAGAGGCTGAACCCCAGCCCTGCCTTCCTCATACTCTTTTGGCTCTAGCCCGCCAGGATCTGGAGATTAGTAAAGCACAACACTCCATTTGGGGTCTGGGCATCTCAGATATTTCCTGCTCCCCAGGGAAGATTTCCAGGCTGGGACAAGATCCACCAAGGCTGAGAAATTTGTCTGAATCCATCAAAGTCATATTGGGATATAAGACTCAAAATCCCTCTCCCCAGAAGAAAGGCTCCACTCTGCCAAAACACCAGCATGCCCTGCCATCAGCAATAATTGCCAAAAAGAATGGAAGAACTGTGTAAGACAAAAAAGACTCTAAATTTCTCAGCCATCCAAAATTTTCTATGGTTATGATACAGGAGTTAGAAGTGGGGAAGGAGACCCACCACTCTGAGATTCACCTGCAAACCCCACCCACCCACCCACACTGCCTCAGTCCTAAAATTTTTTTACCTATCACCCATTGCCTGCTGGGCTTGGCCAATTTCTTTCTTGGCCTAAGTAAAATTAACCCCTTGGTGACCTTGGTCCATCTGCAAGGTAGATCCATTAAACAATACGAGCGAATTAGAGAAACCAAAGAAAGAAAATAATTGTTTACATTTACCATTGTATTGCTTTTCAGATCCTGAGGAAAATATTCCTGGATGCTATAGAATTGAGTCATTTTAAATAGCTTAAAAATGTTGTTATTGAAATGGCCTGTCTCATTCTTTAACAAAATATGGGCACTGAGGGCATGCATGTTAAACAAGTGGACTGTTCTCTCCTGGAGAGTAAGTAGACCATCCTGAGGACACTGATGATCCTGCCTTACAGATATCCTGGGGCTGGATGCTGGGTGTTAGAGCAAGGAATGAGAAGAGGTAAACAAATAGAAGTACAAAAAGAAGGTCCACTGAGGAATTTGGTGTTTGTTTAAGAAGAAAAATAGGAATGTATGAAGAAGCCAACAACAACTGTAAGGATAAACGGGCATTTGGGAGTTCACCTATCAGCACCCAAGCAAGCCTAATAATATGGAGGCTTTCTGGAATGTCTGGGTCCTAACTGCTCAACAGGGATCAGCTGGGTAAGGAGGAATGCGTGGGTCCCAGTAAAAGCTGTGGGATCAAGCTTACAGATAGGTAAGGGCTACCAGAGAAGGAGAGAGAGCACCCAGTGTGATTTCAGGACCAATTGTTCTGGCCTCGCTAGCTGTCCCTGATAAGGTGCCAGAGAATAGTCATGGGTACTATTCTCTTATGGTTAGGCTAATTGCTGAGCTTTATTTCATCCATCTATGTTTATGTTTTGGTTGAATTAATCAATGAATAGGTGAAGGAGCAGAGTCTTGAAGGGTAAGTAGGAATTAGGTGGGAATAGGAGAAATGATACCTCTGGAAGAGAAACACTCAGTGCAAAGATCCAAAGGCTGAGAATACTGAGCCTGTCTAGGAGACCACAGGGTCGGTGTGAGGAGCTGGGCAGAGACCCCCATCCTGGAAGTCTTTACAGGCTTTGTTATGTATTTTAACTGACTCCAGGAAATATAGAAACATTTATTTTTATTTACTATACATATAATCTGCATTTCCCAATCCCAGCAAGGAAGTGAGATTTTCAAGTTGGTTTTGGTGGCTGAGAGTTGTTTCACAGAACAGGGAGCAGATGGGGATCCCCTTACTGAAAACGAATCTCAAGTAGCCACAGAGTTTGAGCAATTAGTGTGTGTATCCACCATTGCATGATTATTTGGATGAAGAGCTGATATGCTCTGGAGGTCAAACGATCAAGCTTGGGACTGGGCTTCCCTTTCTCCTCTTCCTCAGCATGACTCAGACTGGGGCTTGGCAGCCCCTGCCTCCCCCCTTGTGGTCTTTCTCCATAAGAAGTAGGAAAATATGCCTGGGACCAGATCATCCCTTTGAATAGTTTAGCTCTTGTTTGGGATCAGCCCTGAAGTTCTTTCTGCAGTTCTCCAGGCAGGGGGGTGTCTGTTTGGGCTCCAGTTCAGGCTCATGGATTTGCTGTCACATTTGGCACTGATTTGCAATCTGCAAGTTGATGGCTGCTTAGGCTGCTGGCAGCTGGGTGAGTGAGAAGTGACTCTAAGATAAGAGAACCCCTCTCCAGTATTTACAGCTGAACCATAAGAGTCCAGATAGCTTTCCAAGGCCTCAACCAGGTCTGGAGAGGAGGAGCCAGCAGAGAGTAGGTGGTCTAGGATCCTGGAGTAAGCAAGGAAATCCCAGGCAGAGAAGGAAGAGACTTCAGATTGGGAGTCTGGTTCTTCTACTGGCTCCCACCCAAACAAGCAGGATGACTATGGGCAAAGTATTACCTCTGTCTGAGTCTTTTATTTAGGGGGTGGGGTGCATAGAACAAAGCCAATAATTTCAGCCTTTCACTCAGCTGTGAATATTCAAAATATTAAGTGAAATGATACCTACAAAAGAACATGTGAGACTTTAAGGCTCCATGAATGTGTACTGCACAGTAAAGCCCATGAAAGAAGGGCAGGGAGGAGGACCTCTGATGTGCTCACCTGATTATTGTCCCCTGGGTGCTTAAGAGGAGTTAATAAAGTACATATTTTTATGATTACAGTTATTCTAATATATATCAAGATATGCATGAAATAAAACCTCTGATTTTTGTGGCCCTTTGTGTTTAGATATGGCTAAAATACAAGTGTAAATGAAATTATTTCAAGTGCTTATGTGAAAAATCTTATGAAGGTACTCATGAATGCCTGTGGTTCAGGAAACATGGGCTAGGATAGAGCTCAGCCTGTATATCACCATCTCATTAAACTTTCTAGCTGAAGATGGAGGGATTGCTGCCTGCATTCCCAAACCAGGTGGCCATCCCCTCTTGTCAGCTCCGTGGGGACATGAGCAGACAAGCTTAGTGTAGTACGTACTTCAGCTGGGTCCAGTTGTTACTGTGCTGGGGTCCCTTCCAGACCTCCAAAGTCCAGAGAGTGTGCTTCTCCCACTATACATGATGATCATTTTCTTTTTGGTGAGCATTTGCTCAAGCAGTATGTTCATGAAGGACTCTTGTAGGTATTCTCTCTCTCTTTTTTCTATTGTTGTTCAAACACAGTTGTCTCCATTTTCCCCCCCAACACTTCCCCTACCCTAGCATCCTCACCTCCCACCCCTGATACCACCCCCTTGGTTTTGTCTGTGTGTGCTTTCTTTATACATATTTCCGAAAACCTTTCTCACTTTCCCCCTCATTATCCTCTCCTACTTCCCCTCTGGTTACTATCAGTTTGTTTTTAATTCAAGTGTCACTGGTTATATTTTGCTTGCTTGCTTGTTTTGTTGATTCAGTTCAACATATAGGTGAGATCATATGGTATTTGTCTTTCACTGCCTGGCTTATTTCACTTAGCATAATGCTCTCTAGTTCCATCCATACTGTTGCAAAGGGTAAGAGCTCCTTCTTTCTTTCTTTTTGCTGTGTAGTATTCCATTATGTAAATGTACCATCGTGTTTTGATCCATTCATTTACTGATGGGCACTTAGGGTGCTTCTAGCATTTGGCTATTGTAAATTATGCTGCTATGAACATTGATGTGCATAAGTTCTTATAGGTATTCTTATGTGGTCATTACCTTAACCCTGGGAGATGGGCAGGGACACTGTTATTATGACTTTACAGATATGGCAGATGCTGGAGAAGGAAAGAAAGGAAGGAGGGAGAAAGAGAAAGCACACAGAGTATGGCAAACCCAGACTTCTTAGGCAGATTGAATGACTCTAATGTTATTCCCAATTAATCAATTTTGGCTTTCCTAAGCTTTATTCATGTTGTTGGTTTCCCTCTTGGGAGAGAGGGGAAGATATTGAAATTAAAAGCAGAAGTGACAATATTAAGTCATACTTTCTAGAAAAACAAATCAATAAAGCCCACTGAAATAAAATCAAAGTCTGGGAAAATTACTGAAGGTGGGAGATAGTTTTTAAACTGGAGATAGTGTAAGAGAAATATCTCCCCATTTTAGCACAACCCCATCTAAAAAGGAGCACAGTGCAGTGAAGGCAGTGGGTTGTGCAGAGAGCTGAACCAGAGAGCAGAGCACTGGGCTGGTTCTGCCCAGGACAGCTTCTGCAGGACCAGACAGTCACAGGCATTCTTGGCCTTCATAGTCATGTCCTTACAATAGGGTTAATAATCTCACCAAAAGGAAAAAGAAATGTAATCTTTGGATTAGAAATGCCTGTATCTGAGACTTGTGGACAAGATGGAAGGGTAGGTACATACACTTTGCCTTCTAACACAACCAAAAGATGGACAACAAAAATTTAAAAACAAAAACAATCTCAACTGCCAGAAAATCAACTGTGTGGAGCTCCAACAACCAAGGAGGTAAAGAAGAAACATTCATCCAAACTGGTAGGAGGGGCAGAGACGGGAAGCTAGAGGATGGCAACAAGGCGGTGGCTGGCAGACCAGGAGGTCCCACACTTACATGTGGATAAACAGGGAGGAAGAATTGGGAAGCAAAACAGGCCACACAACCAAGAATTCCAGAAGAGGGAAATAAAGTCTCAAAAACCTCTGGCTGTAAAAACCTGTGGGAATTGTGGTGGTGGAAGAAACTCCCAGCCTCACAGGAGAGTTTGTTGGAGAGACCCACAGGGTCCTAGAATAGTACACAAAACCACCCACATGGGAATCAGCACCAGAAGGGCCCAATTTGTGGGAAGTGGGAGAAGTGACTAAAAGCTAGATAGAGGCAAGCAAGTGGCATTGTTCTCTTTCAGATCCCTCCAACACATACAACACCACAATGTAGCACCATGGTGCTATGCCTCTTACAACCTAACAGGTGCTTGGACACAAAGAATATGAATCAAATGAAAGAACAGATCAAAGCTCCAAAAATAGAACTGAGTGATGAAGAGAGAGCCAACCTATCAGATGCACAGTTCAAAACACTGGTAATCAGGATGCTAACAGAAATAGTTGAGAATGGATGCAAAATAGAGGGAGATGTGAAGGTTATGCAAAGTGGAGTAAAGAAAAATATACAGGGAACCAACAGTGAAGGGAAGGAAACCAGGATTCAAATCAATGATTTGGAGCAGAAGGAAGAAATAAACATTCAACCAAAACAGAATGAAGAAATAAGAATTCAAAAAAAAATGAAGAGAGGCTTAGGAACCTTTGGGACAACTTCAAATGTTCCAACATCTGAGTCATAAGGGTGCCAGAAGAAGAGGAACAGCAAGAAATTGAAAAAAAATAATGAAGGAAAACTTCCCCAAACTGGTGAAGGAAATAGACATAAAAGTCCAGGAAGCTCAGAGAGTCCCAAAGGAGTTGGATACAAGGAGGAACACACCAAGACATATCAAATTTAAATTACCCAAGATTAAAGATAAGGAGAGAATCTTAAAAGCAGCAAGAGAAAAGGAGACAGTTACCTACAAAGGAGTTTTCATATGACTATCAGCTGATTCCCCAATAGAAACCTTTCAGGCAAGAAGGGGCTGGAAAGAAATATTCAAAGTCATGAAGGCAAGGCCCTACATCCAAGAGTACTCTATCCAGCAGGGCTATCATTTAGAATGGAAGGGCAGATAAAGTGCTTCCCAGATAAAGTCAAGCTAAAGGAGTTCATCATTACCATGCTCATATTATATGAAATGTTAAAGGGACTTATCTAAGAAAAAGAAGATCAAAACTATGAACAACAAAATGACAACAAACTCACAACTATCGACCACTGAACCTAAAAAAAAAAAAGCAAGAACAAAACAAACTAGGCAAACAACTAGAATAGGAAAAGAATCACAGAAATGGAGATTACATGAAGGGTTATCAGTGGGGAGGGAGAGAGGGGAGAATGAGGGAAAAGGTACAGGAAATTAGAAACATAAATGATAGATACAAAATAGACAAGGTGAGGTTAAGAATAGTATAGAAAATGGAGAAGCCAAAGAATTTATATATATGATCCATGGACATGAACCTAGGTGGGGGGAATGCTGGTGGGACGAGGGTAAAGTGTAGAGGGGAATAAAGGGGAGAAAAAGTGGGACTACAGTAATAGCATAATAAATAAAATATATTAAAAAATAAAAATGTATCCCCAGTTTTATTTATATTCATAGTTCTAATCAACACCTGACATATTATATAATTATCCTTCAATCTCTCTTTCTAAAAAAACAGCAATACGATCTCTTTCTACTTTGCTCTACTGAAAGCCCTAGCACCTGGATCAAAGGCATTCATAATAGATACTCTATAATCATTTCTGGAATGCAGGAACAAATGATGAATAAATGAGCTAAGACACCCTTTCTCTCATTCAGGTATGTATCCCAGCACCTAGCATGGACCCTCTACATAATCAGGTCTCAACAAATGTTTGTTGAACAAATGAATGCAAGAATGAGAAAGCATTTTTTAAACAGCAAGTGTCCACAGATACTAACATGTAAGGCATACAAATACAAGAGCAATATCCCAGCCAACAGCAATCTCAAAAGGGAAACTAAAATTGCACCTGTACACTCAACCCACTTTGCTGAACCCTTCCAACTTCAGTCAACCGACTTATCTTGAAAACAGCCAATGCAGAATCACTTGTTAATATTCACTTTGAAGGACAAATTCAGCTGATTGCTATGAAACAATGTGCCTTTGGAGACAGAGACAGACTCCGAGACAAAAAATGAAATTATAAAAGTGAGCCCAGTTCCCAAAGCCTGCCAAGAGAGGAACCAGCAAGAGCCCATTAGACCTTGAGAATGATCTCTGTGCTAATAATCTAAGCTACCATTAGTGATTTAAGGTAGAGGATTTTTTTAAATGCTAGAATGCATATGATTTTATCTTGACATTATCCCTGTAATCATTGGTCCTGATTAAAGACTTCTTCCCTAAAAGATGGATGGGCTCAAACACTTAAATACATGGTAATCTTTCACCTCTTAAACACTATTTCTCTCAAGACAGTCGTCCATGCACTTCAAGTTAAAAACTAGTAATTGTCTTTCTTTACCTATTTGAAAAACACTAGAGTTGGGTTGGTGGGCAGATAGTAAAAAATAAAAATAATTCTAACAACCTTCACTCTTTTCTGACTAAGGAAGTTAACTAAGCATTTAAGAGGTCAGTTACATTTATTTTATTTTATTTTTTTGCAATCAAGAGTCAAATATTTGGAGGAAAAATGCCAAAACATGTTAGTGCTTGTTTCTTCATAAATATGCAGGGCAAGATAGTCATCTAAAAGGACATATTGGGGTATCATTCACTTTGCTCCTCTCACACCTGGCTAATGTCAAATGGGCTGAAATTCCCAGGGCATTCTGTGGCATCTGATCCTGCAAGTTCCCCGTCCCATCCTGATCCAGTTGTCACTTCACTCAGCTGACAGATATTTTCTTCCCCATCGAACCAGAAGTTGCTCATCATTGTTCATTCCCAGTGCCTAGCATAGTGCCTGTCATATGGTAGGTACCAAAGATTGTTGATTAAATGAATGAATGAGCACTGTAAAGACCCTCAGTAATATTCTCCACTCTTGAAAACCAGAGTGATCTTTTTAAAAACAAATCTTACCTTTCACTCTCCTGTTAAAATCCTTCTTGATTTCCCATAGTGATTAGAATGAATTCCATATTGCTCAGTTAATCTCATGATATGCCCAGGATCATCTTTTTTCCTCTGTGTTTACACAATGTGTATGCCACATCAAACTTTTTAGAGCCCCCAAATGGATCTAGACACAGACCTATCTCCCCCCAGCCACTCTGAATTTCTCCTGACTTTACCTGACTGACTCCTAGAGGTATCCTTCAAGACTTTTCTGATCACCCCTCCTCAGGAAGCCTCCCCTGCCCATACAGACTGGGTTAGAGGTCCATCCTTGGAGCCCACACATGTCATTCCTTCTATCAGAGAATTCATCCTGCTCATTGTCCATCTCCTTCATTAGCCCATGAACATATCGAAAACAGGAACTAGACAGACACTATATTAGTGTCTTTAATGTCTTCCACCAGTCTTTTCTTAGAAGAGACATTCAGTACATTGTTAGGGGAGGATGAAAGAGGAAATGAATAAATGAATAAAACAAACCACCACTCCCCAGTAACACCTTAGCTAGGATATTTGTAACAGAGCATCTCAATGCTTAACAATACACAAATGAAACAGATCACAGAGCAACAGTGCTACAGGCAGAGAAACAGGACTGTCTGAGCCACAGTTATAGCAAGGATGTCAAACTCATTTTCACCAGGGGCCACATCAGCCTCGTGGTTGCCTACAAAGGGCTGAATGTAATTTTAGGACTGTACAAATGTAAGTCCTCCTTAACCAGGGGCAAGGAGCTCAGCCCTGCCCCCAGGTGGAAACAAGGTACTGGGCCAGATAAAACAAAGTGGAGGGCCAGATTCAGCCTGAGGGCCTTGTGTTTCCACCTGTGAATCATAGAGTGCTCAGGACTGAATGAGGCAGCGAAGGGGTTTATGGGGCAGCCAAGAAACTGCTGGGGGCATTAAACATTCTGAGGTAGGTGCTGAGGCTACAGCAGGAGCTCTGACATGATGAAGCTTACCTTCTTTCTCACGGGAGAAGTAGATACAAGCAGTGTACAAATGGACCCAATAAACAAACAGAAGATAATTATAAATTAAGATAAGAATTTTGAATGAAGTAAAGAGGAAGAATTTAAATAATGTGGTCACATGAGGCCTCCCTAAATAGCAATATTTAGGACAGAAGAATGAGAAGGAGCCTCATAAAAAGTGGGCAGAGGAACACTAGAACCTGACTTATTAAGGGATCCAAAAAGAGAGATCACTAATGTTTAGAGAGCAGTGTGATAATATCAGAACTGTGAGTATAGTATGCATAATATAATGCACACACACATATACTCCTATGTTTAAATCCCATCTCATCTCAGGTTTCTGGCATGTAAATGGCAAATGTAAAAACAGAATAAAATAATGTTCCGATGAAAACCCCATAAAGATCCATAGTTAGGGTTAGTCTACTTATTACCTTGTTTGGCATTGGAGAGTGAGGCAGAGTACAGAGAATGAGTTGAGGGCTATGCAAAGGATCAACCCTGCTAGCTTTACTGATTTGCAAAGGCTGCCTTCCGTATACTATTCTTCCATATGCAAATGCATTTTATGTCTGATATAGAGATTCATGCAGGATGTATGCGTAAATACAAGCACACACATGTACTAATGAATACACACAGAAAACAGGACAAATAGGATCAAATATAGGGTTTGGCAAAAGGTTTACAGTTGTTTGTATGGAAAATAATATAATAATTAATAAACAATAATGTACTAATTAACTCTTGTTTTGCATACTCACAACTGTAAACCTAATTTTGCTCCACCCAATATAATAAATATCTACCTGTAAATATGCCATAATTCAAATAGATGGTTTTAAGTATCTTATTTGTTTGAGACATTTAATAATGACAACTTCAAGAGTGGAGACTTTTTTCAGCAGCCTTCTTTAAGTCAAATTCCCAGATAGGAGGACCAATAGGCTTTACTTTTGGAAGACAGCCTTGTGGTTTTTAGATATGAGAATCTTTTTTCAATTATTTTTATTGTTATTCTACTACAGTTGTCCCAATTTTTCCACCTTTGCCCTCCTTCGCCCATCCCAACCCCCCGCTCCCACAGTCAATCCTCACACTGTTGTCCATGTCTGTGGGTCATTCATACATGTTCTTTGTCTAGTCCCTTCTCATTTTTACACCATTATCTCACTTCCTCCTCCCCTTTGGTCACTTTCAGCCTATTCCATGTTTCCATGCCTGTTGTTCTATTTCATTCATTAGTTTATTTTCTTCATTAGATTCCTCTTATAGGTGAGATCATGTGGTATTTGTCTTTTACCAACTGGCTTATTTCACTTAACATAATATTCTCCAGTTCCATCCATGCTGTCACAAAGGGAAGGAGTTCCTTCTTTCTTTCTACTGCATAGTATTCCATTGTGTAAATGTACCACAGTTCTTTGATCCACTCATTTACTGATGGGCACTTAGGCTGTTTCCAGCACTTGGCTATAATAAATAGTGCCACTATGAATATTTAGGATACTCCACATAGCAACAGTTTTGCTGATATATATCCTATGGCAAGAGAAATAAAGGAAAAATAAACAAATTGTACTACATCAAGATAAAAAGCTCTTTATAGCTAAATAAACTATCATCAAAATGAAAAGGGAACCGACTGCATGGGAGAACATATTTGCCAATGACACTTCAGACAAGGGTTCAATCACCAAAATATATGAAGAACTCATACAATTCAACACCAGGAAGACAAACAATCCAATTAAAAAGTGGGCAAAGGATCTGAATACATACTTCTCCAAGGGGGATATAGAGATGGCCCATAGACATATGAAAAGATGCTTAACATCTCTAGCCATCAGAGAGATACAAATAAAAAGCACAATGAGATATTACCTCACACCTGTCAGAATATCCATCATTAATAAATCAACAAACAACAAGTGATGACAAGGATTTGGAGAAAAGAGAACCCTAGTGCACTGTTGGTGAGAAGGCAAACTCATGCAGCCATTGTGGAAAACAGTATGGAATTTCCTAAAAACCTAAAAATAAAACTGCCTTTTGACAGCAATTCCATTGCTGGGAATATACTGTAAGAATCCCGAATCACCAATTCAAAAGAACATATGCACCCCTATGTTCATAGAAATGAGAATCTTTGTTATTCTGAACAGGAAGGCTTGATTAGGTCACTTTCACCTTGATCCTTGAGAACTAAACTCCAGCCATTGTCTTATCAAAGACAGCATGTCCTCACCAACAACATAAAAGTGCAGAGACTGATCTCCTTGATTATTTTGCTCCATACTTTGCTAAATAATTGGGAAAATGTGGAATGCTGCCCCCTTCACTTTATAAAATGCTTTCTTCTGTTCACTTATGTCTAACATTCTAAAAGTCCTTAGTATCCTTAATTATAGGATCCATGGAATTCTGATAGGAAGCACCCTACTGTATTGTTTTCTCAGTTGTCATCTACACAGTCAAAAAGTGCTTTTCCTCATCCAAACCACACACAGGATAATCTCATTCTGTATTTTGCTGATTGGTCTGCAAACATTGCCTTTAGTGGCAAAAATTTTGAAGGGCTGCCTTGAGATTTGAGTATTCAATCAGTCTTAGGAATTTCTTTTGGCAAAAATACTTAGGCTCGGTTTGGATTCATGGGGCTGTGGTTGGCTCTGTGTCTCTGAGGTTGGGTATGCCCAGTGGTGTGGTTAAATATCCTCGGTGCTGAATTGGCCATGGGGTCTGAATGAGGAAATGATGCTGATGTGATTTTTGAAGAAGGTTAAAGGAAATGGTGCTATTTTGCCTGCATAACAGAAAACTGAGGAGCAATTAGATATCTGTTTCCAAGTTCCACAGTGTCTGTAGCCTTGAGCACAGCACGGAATTACCACAGGATCCTGTAATTGTCTTTCCACCACTGTAATGGGAGCTTGTGGAAAGCACATTCCTATTGCACCTCCATATACAGGATATTCAGATGATGTGTGCCATTTTTTAAATTCATTAATGAAGAGAAGAAATTATAATATATTTCTATTTAAAACTAAACAAGAGGATATGTACTCAAGCTGAAAGTATATTTGGATGAAATCCCTGACAAACCAAGAGACAGTGAAGATGGAAAACATATGGGTTTTCTGGAAAAGTTGAAAAAACCTTGTTCTTGAAAATACTTTAGATCCTTAGTTATTAATACTGAATGTTCATTTACCTTTATGTAGGTAAGGGACTAGACATGCCAAGTTCTCTTGAAGCTTTAGTTTCCAGTTAGCATAATTTGAACTGAACTCCATGATTATACAAATCTACTGGTAGAATATTTTAGACTTTAAGTCTGTCTGGAGCACCACTAAAGACTGAATATAGGACAACCTCTTGCTATATTAGTGGGTGCTATGAACACTGTTTACCTACAAGCAACAGGCATTCAGCATATGAGCCTGTACTATCCCATACAATGCCAATGGCAAACATTATTAATTAGTCATGACATGTGGAATCTCAAAATCTTTCTCAACTACTTCCAAGTAATCAGCGTTGCCACACAGGAAAGAGCTCATTTGCCACCTCAGATCTACTAATTCTCTACTCCAAGCTTTTATAATAGGATTTGTTTAGTCTTCAGGAATATGTAGTTCATAGCAGAGGCTAAGTGAAACTACAAGAGGAAAAATGGCTCATAGTAAATAACTTCACTAAAATCTTGAGAGGTGGAGGAAAGAATTTTGAGTTCCTACACTCTTGATATCAGTGGGTGAACATTTCTTGGGCATCTCCCACGGCAGGCATTGCATCATACAACAGGACATAGCAGTGTCAAAGACAAGCAGAGTACCTGTCCTTAAGGCACTTTTATTGTAGAGCCAGAGGCAGATAATAAACACATAATCAATAAATACCTATTATATATTTTCATACTCTTAACAATATTAATAATGTGAATAAAATAAAGGACTTTCTGACAAAAGATGGTGATGGAAGGTGTATTTTTGCTTTAGCTTGAGCTAGAGCATAAAGAAAGTCCCACTGAGGAGAAGATAAAAAACAAACTCATAAATAAGACTATGATAACAGAGCTTCAGAACAAGATGGAACTGTAGGTAGATGCATTTTGCTTCCTTTCCCAACCAAAAGAAAGGTAACAACCAACTGAAAAACAAAAAGCAATCAGAATTGCCAGGAAATCATACTGTATGGAAGCCCAACAACCACGGAGTTAAAGAAGAAATATTCATCCAGACTGGTAGTGTTACAGTACAAAAGTGGGGGGCAAGGGCAGCTGAGGCGATATACTATTACCCAAAAGGAACCCCCCCAAGGTTTGTTATGTCCACCACCATAGGAAAGACATCTGTCAATGCCAGAGATTCATGAAAAGGAAAGGAATTTATTACTCATTTGAAATAACACAAACTAAAGTTCCCCACAAATGCATGCAGTCCTCCCAGCACCCTCCATATGGCAAAAGGGAGCATTTCCAAAGTCTCGTGGTCCTGACTCTCACCAAGCCTCATGGTCCCAACCAAGACACCAAAACTGCGTGGTCCTAAACAGACATGTGGTCCCAAAAAGAGAGACCCCCAATGGCTGCTGTGCCTCAGTTTAAATCCCAGTGCTAATCTTCCTTTGCAGCCCCATTTCCAGCTCCTCTCACAATTGGCCAGAGCTGCCATCATTCTGGGCAGGTGTGGCCCTGTGGTGTGGAGCCAATTATCTCCAAGCTCTTCTGGACCCTATTACAAATCCCTATTTGGGGCTTCCCTCTTGGCTGTACCCTGTTATAAATCCCTCCTTTCAGATATACAACCCCTTTGTCATCTTATAAAGGACAATGGGTGAAGGTCTCATCTTCTTGTAACTACTTCCTGCTGGACATGGATGTCGTCCTACCTACCCTTTGGTCAGGGTGCCCTGAAAGGGAGGGGGATGCGTGCAACACAGAGGGAGTCCTTGCTGTAACGAGAAGGACCTTACAGAATCCTGGTCAGTTGGCTGTCACCAGGAAGTCGCAGGCTTGGTGTCCAAAGGCTGGCATTACTGGACTGTTGGCATCCTGGTCATATTCTGGAGGTGACAGATTTGCAAAGAGAGTTGGAAACACAATTAAATCATAACCACTAAATGACAAAGGAAGGGACTTAGGTACAGAATGGCTTATCTGGAGGAAGGTGTGCAAGGCATGCTACACCTGTCCAAAACCCTTGTGGTCCACTATACTTCACTCAGGCTGAGGGTTATACATATATTAGGATTTCCCTCCTTTCAGATTTCTAGGCCCTTTCTGTCCAAGCCATTAAGGCAGAAAAGGGAAAATCAGTTCTAAAGTGGAGCTCACAGACCGTCTGAACCCTTCACCAACCCAACCACTTAGTTCAGCCAAACCGCTGAGTCTCAGGGGGCAATGATGAGAATGGGCTCCTTAAGTGAGGCCTGTATTGCAACCAACCACTCAGATAATGAAGTCATAGGCATGTGCCCTATGAAAACAGAAGAACACATAGGTTAATTCACACAATAGTCCCCAAACCAGTCTCTGCGCCTGTGAGACTGTCTTTTGGGAAGACGTTCAGTTGCAAGGTACTTCCTGCAATGATATTTAACAATGGCGACTTGACAGATCCTTTGTACCTGTAAATTGTGCTTCCTTTGTGATATTATAAGCTCAGTTTCAACTTCCAAATGAAAACAAACTTTTAAGACAGTTAGCTGCTCCATTCTGATGTCCAATACTGAGCACTGTGATTTTTCTTGAACCACAATTTTTCTCCTTAAAATCACCCTCACTGTTATTAAAGGGACTACTTTGAGTCCCATTTTTCATTTTGACTGTTTGTTTGCATAAACACACCAAGAGCAGCCTGGATCACTTATGATCTTTGATTCTGCTTTGCTGGAACTCACACAGGGAATCTTTAGATTGACTTCATGGTCCACCCCTCGGGGCACAGAAGCAGAGCCACACATTCACCATCTGGCTTCTCCTGCACCAGCTGCTTCACTCAAATCCTTGAAGCTTCCATTGTGCCTACAGATTCCTTGTTGGCCATCTTTCAGGAAAGCAACCTTCATTCCTTCCCTAGAAAAACTGCCATGAACTGCACAACCAAGCAAAGTACTAGGCTTTTCTCAGGGGCTTACACTAGCTTCATAAGTCAATCCCAGTCCCTCAGGGCTTTCTGGTAATGACCAGAACCCATACATGCCTCTTTCAGGCATCACATTCCAGTCAAAGTCTTGGTTAACAAAAATACTTAATGACTGGTCTTATTGGTTTTATGCAAAGAAACCTTATGTCATCACTCACTCCTTCAGAATGCCAAATTCTGGAGGGATCAGGTAGGGAGAAAAATACAAAGTGTGAAGGAAAACCATTTCCCTTCTGATATCGACCAAGATTGCATCTCCATGCCTTACACATTCCATTACTAACACCACATAATTCCTTCCTAAAACTTTCACTTTTTCACTTATCTTTATAGTTTCCCACAGACCTTCTGCAACATTCACAAACCCTGTATTCTTTCTTTCATACACCTTCTCATTTACATATCGTTCACTTTCCCATTTACTTTCCTACAGAGTGTGAAGTTTCAATCTTCCCTGGAATCATCAATTTCCTTTTCAGAGCAAATACAGAGCAAAATCCAAAACACAGAATTCCAAAAACAATACACAGGTAGAGGCATTCTCTTGCACCAATGTGTTCACTGGTGCCTCGCAGAGACAGGCTCCTTCAGGCCTGGTCTCTTGGCAGAGATATGCTGCTTTGCCTCTGGCTGAAGCACTCATCAGCCCCAAATGAGCCTTCCTGGGTCCTGAGCAGCAAAGGCATTCTCCCCAACCAGTTACAAGCAACCTTTCCTAGGTCTTACAGTAACCTTTCTTAGGTCTTCAAATGCAGGTTTCCGATCAGAAACAAAACCAATGTTAGAAATTTGCTCTTTTCCCATGAAACCAGAAAACAAGTAGTTGAGGTTTCCTTTACTCCAGGTTTAAAACTTTCACATCCTTTATACTAATTTTACTCATCCAGATTTAACCATCATTCTCTTTTAATTCTGGTTCCTTTCCCACACTGGGAAGGATTATATTTAGACTTAGTACATGGCAGCTAAAAGTCCCTAGCTTTACAAACACTCATGACATGACAAACACTGTCACCCTGTACCGGGATTCATTGTCTCTTTCTGGAAAGGAATTTCAAACCTTCCTCTGGAGTGTAGGTCCACCTTTCCCTTTCTGCCTCAGCTGCAGCAGTAGGGTCTTCATTTCCCTTAGGCAGTGCCCGTTTTACCCGTGTGTGGTGAATCCAGGGCTTAATTCCCATCAGCTTCAGAGAGGAATGCATTGTCAACAGAACATCAAAGGGACCAGTCCATTGTTCAGATAGCTGCTGTTCAGGGCCTTGGCTCTTCCAGGTCTTTAGTAGGACCTGGTCCCCTAGCTGGAATGGCTGCAGAGGCTCATCAGAAGGGTAGACACACCTGCAATGAGCAAACTTATGCAAAATGGTTAGTGTTTGCCCTAAATGCTGTACATATTGCTTAATTCGTGCCTCGTGCTCCAAATCCAGAGAGGGTGTACCTAAAACAGAAATTTGGAGGGGTTTCCCATAAACTATTTCAAAAGGGCTCAGTTTAAGCCCACTTCTAGGTGCCACTCTGATTTGGAGCAAAGCAATGGGGAATGCCTGGTCCCATTTTAAATGTGTTTCCTTGCATATTTTTGCCAAAGTCTTCTTTATGGTGTGATTCATTTTCTCAGTCTTTCCTGTGGACTGAGGTCTCCAAGATGCATGCAATTTCCATTGTAACATCAATGTCCGTCCAACCTTCTGGGAGATTTCTGAGGTGAACGATAGTCCATTGTCACTTTGTATGCTTTGGGGAAGTCCAAACCTGGGAATTATTTCTTTAAGCAACAGTTTTGCCACCTCAGTTGCCTTTTCAGTCCTGGTGGGGTATGCTTCCACCTACCCAGAAAAAGTATCCACAAAGCCCAACAAGAATCTGAAATTTCCCTTCATTTTAGGCCTTTGTGTGAAGTCCACCTGCCAGTCCTTAGAGGGGCACATCCCTTTGTATTGTACTCCCTTTTCTGCGGGAACACGCTTTGTTTTAGGATTATTTTTGGCACATATCTGACAGGCTTGGCTAATCCTGTGGACAGTCCCTTGCAAATAAGGACCTTTCAGGTATGGTGTAATGAAATCCATCAGAGCATCCCTTCCATAGTGGGCCCCTTCATGTAGGTGCTTGAGCATGGGATACACTAGAGCCTCAGGGAGTAAAATCATACCATGGGTGTTGACCTTCCACACAGAATTGGGATCAGTGTTAGTGAATCCCCATTCACAGTCCTGCTCCTCATCCTGTTCCATGTCATGAGGTTTAAATTCTGACAAGTCCAGATGGGGAACCAGAGCTGCTAGGTGTGGTAACTCCTGGGCTACTTGTCTTGCTGCTTTGTCAGCAATTTGGTTTCCCTGACTGGTTTGGGAACCATGCGTCTGGTGTCCTGGGCAGTGCAGTATAGCAACCTGGTCCAGTACATTCACTGCCTCTAGTAACTGTAAAATCACCTCTGAGTGTTTTAACATCCTTGTTCCCTGAGGTTAGAAGTCCTCTCTCTTTCCATATTGCTCCATGGGCATGGACTACCATGAAGGCATATTTTGAATCTGTATATATGTTAACTTTCTTTCCTTGGGACAGCAGTAAGGCTCTTATGAAGGCAATTAGTTCAGCCTTTTGTGCTGAGGTTCCTGGTGTAAGGGCCTGGGCTTCTATTACCTTGTCTGCCGTGGCCACTGCATACCTCCCTCATTGCTGGCCATTGTCCATGGAGCTGCTCCCGTCTGTATACAGCTCCCAGTCTGGTGATGCCAGTGGCTGGTCCATCAGATCTGGCCTGCTAGAATAAACTTGGTCAATTATTTCCAAGCATTCATGCTCATGGGTGGAGTCCCCCTCCATATCTGGGAGTAGGGTGGCTGGGTTCAGGGTTGTGGTGGTCTGCAAGGTAACATTTGGATTGTCCAGCGAAATGGCCTGATATTTCCCCATGTGCCCTGCTGTCAGCCAATATCCTCCTTTCTGTTCTAGCAGAGTGAGAACCTGATGTGACACCAACACTGTAGTAGGTTGTCCCAAGGTAAACTTCTCAGCTTCCTGTAAGATGTCACAGGTGGCTGCTACTGCTCGGAGGCATGGTGGCCATCCTTTCATTGTGTGGCCCAGCCTCTTTGAGAGATAGGCTATGGGTCTGGGGATATTTCCCAGGGTCTGGGTTAGCACCCCAAGTCCTATCCCCTGCCTTTCATCCCCTATTGCCCATACGATTTAAAAGGCTTCTGTAAGTCCGGCAGTCCTAATGCATGGGCTGAAGTCAGCTTCTCCTTCAAAGTATCAAATGCTACCTGACAATCCCCTGTCCATCCTAGGGGTTCAGAGTCCAGTCCTGTTAGGGCATTATACAGTGGCTTTGCTATGAGTCCAAAGTTTGGAATCCAAATCTGACAAAACACTGTAATTCCCAAGAACCCATGGCTGCCTTCGATTTTCTGGAATTTTTAGCATAGCAATGGCTTGCTTTCTATCTGCCACCAGACTTCTGGTACCTTGTTTCAGTTGAAATCCCAGATATGCCACTCCTTGTTTGCAAATTTGGGCCTTATGATGTGACACTTTATATCCTTTCTGTGCCAAATGATTTAGAACCATGATGGTGTTGTGCAAACAGTCCTCATAGTTACTGCTGGCTATTAACAGGTCATCCATATATTGCATAAGAACTCCTGATTTCAACTGAACATCCCTTAAGTCTTTTGCCAGCACTTCCCCAAATATTGTCAGGGAGTTTTTAGACCCTTGTGGCAGCAGTCCAGCAGTATTGGAGCGTGGCTTTCATCTCTGGGTTATGCCACTCAAAGGCAAACAATTGCTGATCCTGCTCATCTATCAGGATGCAAAATAAAAGGCATCCTTTAAGTCCAGGACTGAAAACCGTTTGCTATCCCCAGGCACCATAGTCAATAGGGTGTAAGGGTTAGGCACAGTAAGGTGAATGTCCTGGACAATGTCACTGATGGCCCGGAGCTCCTATACAAACCGGTACTCATCTGAGTGTGGCTTTTTGACTGGCAAAATGGGAGTGTTGTATTGTGACCAGCAAGGCCAAATTAATCCTGATTTCAAAAACTTCTGCAACACTGACTGGATCCCCTCTAAAGCCTCCTTTTTGAGGGGATACTGTTTCTTTCGTGGGACCTGCACCCCTTCTTTCAGATATATCTTTATGGGTTGTACATTAACTGCTTTACCTGGAGTTCCGTCGGCCCAAACAGTTTGATCGACCTGCTCACAGATCTCCAGTGGGAAGGGTTCACCTCCAGGGCCTCCAGGACAGATCAGGGAAGCCTGCAACTGGAGGGCATTTTCCAGCAGGACTTCCATGCACAGCTGCTGTCACTTGGGGGGAAAAGGTTATTTGTGCATGCAGTTTACACAGCAAATCTCAGCCCAACAATGGAATGGGACAATCAGGCATATACAGAAAACTGTGTATAATCTTTTGCCCCCAAAGCTGGCATTCCAGAGGTTGCAGGGATGTCTGTTTTTGTACCTGGCTGGACACACCGGTAACTGTTACTACATTTGTGCTTTTTCCAGTCAACTTTGTGTTCAACAGTGAGTATGTGGCTCCTGTATCTACAAGAAAGTCAATTGGCTCATCCCCCACAGTCACTTCTACCCGGGGCTCCTATGGGGAAATAGTGATGGGTCGGGAGATGTCCAATGGAGTCCCTGGGTCTCCTCATTCATTGTCATCCTCCATTTCTTGCTTTACCATCATTTGACCTGGATTCTTACTCTCCCTTTCCCGTTTGCAATGTGGGAAGGGAGAGTAAGAATCCAGGTCATTCCTCCAGTGCCCCTCCTCCTTGCAATAGGCACACTGATTATGGCCTAGTGTGCCTTTCTTCTTTGCTGTAGGGCCTCTTCTGTCACCGGCACGGTGGCGGACACCCACTGAATTTCCTTTTTCTGCCCTAGGGCCCCGCTTCTTTTGGTTTCCCTGGGTTAACTCCAAAAACACTGTGGCCCATTTTGCCTACCCTGCTTCCCAGGCATTGAAGACTTTAAATGCTATGTCTACCAGCATTGTCAGGGAGACATAGCATTTAAAGGAGTTCATTTCCAGTACTCTGTCTACACGTTGAAGTTTGTTCCCAATATCTGGAGCACTCTGTCCAATAAAAGTCATGTTTACCATTCTCATTCTCTGGTGCCTCTGGATCAACATCAGTGTACTTCCTATATGCCTGATAGATCCTTTCTAAAAATTCGGAAGGATCCTCATCTGGCTTCTGTTGGAGAGTCTATCAAGTTCAGACTCCTCTGCTTGGGCACTCCTTTCCTAAGTCCTTCCAATATGCACCTTCTATAGTGTCTCAAAGAGGTTAAGCCATCTCTGCTATTTGGGTCCCACTTAAGGTCTACCTGAGGGATTGCCTCGACTGGGTTAAGAATTCCCTCAATGTCCTCATCGCAGAGATGATGGGCCTCCTGATCAGCCCTATTTAGAACCAACCATCTTTCACCTGCTGTTAGAAAAATGTTCAGGAGGGCCTGTGCATCTACCCAGTTTGGGTGATAAGTGGCAAAAATAGAGGCAATAAGATCTTCCATCTTCTGAGGATCATTCCTATATGAGGGATTGGCATCCCTCCAGTTTACTAAGTCCAAAGTGGAGAATGGAGTATGGGCCCAATAGTAACCAGCGGGCTCGCCTTCTTCATTTATTTTGCCTATTGGGTATTGCCTCAAAGGGTATTGGCTGGCTACACCCAGGTATAGGAGGTACCCTGGAGAGTTCTGGAGGGTGAGACACATTCCTCAGCAGGTGGAGGTGAAGTAGTTGCCTTTGCAATCTCCACTTCAGGGACAGTTATGGGAGGAGACAGTACTGAGGTGGCTCCCACTGCCTGTGGAGGGGGAGGTATCACGACAGTGGCAGTTCTCATCACCTGTGAGGCTGAAGGTGTAGAAACCTCCACCAGCTGTGAAGGTGGTGGCCTCATGGAGGCCCCTCCTGCCTGTGGAGGGTGGTTCCCCAAGGCTTCACCCTGCAGAAGGGGCCAGGCCCCTCCCACCTGTGAGGGAGACAGCCCTGTGGAGATGCCCCACCCGAAGGGGGTTGGACAGAGGCAAAGCGCAGGTCCCTTTCACCTGCTAGTGGGGCTGCGGAGCAAAGCTGCCACCCACCCACTGGGGGTGGGGTGCCCCTGGCGGAGGCAATGCGCAGGCCCAGCCCACCTGTGAAAGTGGGGGCAGAACGCAAGCTGCGCCCACCTGTACAGATGGTGATGGCCCTCCGGCTCTGGTTTCAGGAGCCGAGGCAACCCCTCCCACCTGTTGTTGGGGCTGGTGAGCAGAGCGAACTCACAGAAGGTGCGAATCCGTGGTAGAGACTTCTCCCACCTTCAAGGAGTGGGAAGTTGCGGCGGGCCCCACATCTTGGAGAGACAGCTGTGCCACTGGAGTTCCCCCTGCCTGCAAGCCCCCATTCCCTGGGTTTAGAGCATTAATGAGGTTTATTTCCTCATTCTCTCTCTCTTCTGTGTTCTACTATCAGGGAGGGGTTCTGAGACCACTTTTCCCTTCTGGACCATTACACACTTCTCTGTGTCTGGCACAAGGCTGTTGTGCAATATTATAAACACATTAAGATAGTGTAACTCTTCCAAAAGTTCACTCTGCTGGCAATACTGTTTCAATCTAGCAATGATGCAGCAACTCAAAGAACCATTCATGGGCCATCTCAGCTCATCACCCAAAACATAAGTAGGCCACACCATGTTACAATAATAAACCATTAACTGCTTAATCAAGGGATTCTTGTATGTCGACTTAGCACAGTAGTTCTCCCAATTCCATAGGATCCTACCCAATGGGCTCCACTTAGGAACTGGCTCAGAACTATTACAGTTCCAACAAAGCAAGTAAAAGTTCAGAACAAGAAGAATACAGATGCTGTAAAGACCAGGTATTTCCAGCTCCATTATTCCAAAAAAACACTCAGAAACCAAGTTTTCAACCAAAATGCTTTTACATCTCTGCTCCCTCCCTGTTTCATTTCCTTTTCACCTTTCCAGGCGTGCTAGGCAGCTGATGCCCTCAGGAGGAGTGCAGAGAAATTCTCAAGACTGGGTAAACTCTGAAGACTCACTCTCTCACACCTGAGGGGGTCTGTCTGCTGCGGACGATTATCGTCCCACTAGAGTCACAAAAAAACTGTTACAGTAAAAAAGGGGGTGGGCAAGGGCAGCTGAGGCAATATACTATTACCCAAAAGGAACCCCCCAGGTTTGTTATGTCCACCACCATAGGAAAGACATCTGTCAATGCCAGAGATTCATGAAAAGGAAAGGAATTTATTACTCATTTGAAATAACACAAACTAAAGTTCCCCACAAATGCATGCAGTCCTCCCAGCACCCTCCACATGGCAAAAGGGAGCATTTCCAAAGCCTCGTGACCAAATAAGGTATTTCCCTGACTCTCACCAAGCCTCATGGTCCCAACCAAGACACCAAAACTGCGTGGTCCTAAACAGACATGTGGTCCCAAAAAGAGAGACCCCCAATGGCTGCTGTGCCTCAGTTTAAATCCCAGTGCTAATCTTCCTTTGCAGCCCCATTTCCAGCTCCTCTCACAATTGGCCAGAGCTGCCATCATTTTGGACAGGTGTGGCCCTGTGGTGTGGAGCCAATTATCTCCAAGCTCTTCTGGACCCTATTTGGGGTTTCCTTTTTGGCTGCAACCTGTTACACTATTACAGTTGTGGTTAACTCTATTCTATCTTACATTACATCTACTTTCTATCCTTTACTCTCACTATATGTCATCATCTAAGCTTGTACAAGCTCTCTGTTCTCTGGATTCAGCTCACAATCTTCCTCCCCTCTAATGAGAGTTCTATCTTTCTTTCACCTTTCACAAAAACTGGTTAGTATGATGAAATATCACAGTTAATGCTATACTTATCCAAAGAATCTCCTATCTCTTCTCTACTTGCTGATACTTTAAATCCCATAAAATACTTTCCTGCTGTGTTAATCCATTTTTCCTACCCTCTACCACTAATCACAAATAAGAATAGGTAGGAGCTGCGAACATCATTATACCTGCTGGAGGAAAGAAACCACCAACAAAGGAACAACCAAAAGGTAAAAACCCGAGTACAACAAGAAAGCCCACACAAACAGAAAAAAGGACAAACCTAGAGTGTCCAGATAAGGAGGTTGAAGAAACCACACCACTGAACCCCATAGAATTCCTACCTTAGAAGTTCACCGTACAAAGACAGCTAGCAAAGTGAAACCTCAGGAAGCACAGAAACAAACAGAATACCTAAAATGGGGAGACAAAAAAAGAACATGCAATCAAAAGGAATGGAAGATTCCCCACTAAAAGAGCTAAATGAAATGGAGGTAAGCAAACTATCAGATATAGAATTCAAAATAATGGTTACAAAGATGCTCAAGGAACTCACAGATAACTACAAGGAACAGAGTGAGAACTACATTAGCATGAAAAAGGAAATAGAAACTATAAACAAAAAAACAGGAAGAAATGAAAAATAATCTCAGAAATAAAAACACACTAGAAGAAATTATAAGCAGGCTGGATTAAGCAGAGGATTGAATCACCAATCTGGAGGACAAGGTAGAAAAAAACATCCAGAAAGAGCAAGAAAAGAAAAAGAGACTTAGAGACAACGAAGAGATGGTAAGGGAATGGCAAGACAACACGAGACATAATAATATCCATATAATAGAAATACCAGAAGGAGAAGAAGAGCAAGGGATAGAAAACCTGTTTGAAGAAGTAATGATGGAAAACTTCCCTAATTCCATGAGAGAAATAGTCACACAAATCCAGGAAACACAGAGTCCCAATCAAGAGGAACCCAAAGAAGACCACTGCAAGACACATCATAATTAAAATAGCAAAATCCCAAAACAAAGAGAGAATCTTAAAGGCAGCAAGGGAGAAACAGGAAGTAACATACAGGGGAGCCCCAATAAGATTAACAGCTGACTTCTCAATGGAAACATTCCAAGCAAGAAGAGAATGGCAAGAAATATTCCAGGTAACAAATGAAAAACAAAGGTCTGCAGCCAAGACAACTCTATCCAGAAAGGCTCTCAATTAATATGGAAGACCAAATAAGGTATTTCCCAGACAAAAGAAGCCTCAAAGGTCATATGTCCTACAAACCAGCTCTGTAAGAGATGCTAAAGGGACTGCTTTAAGAAAAGGAAGGAAAAGAGTAAGAGAGAAAGGAATACAGGTATGAAGGAAGTAGAATGGTAATGAATAAGTACCTATCAATGAATAAGTACCAGTCAATGAATAAGTACCTAGAAACCTTAAACATAAATGAATTAAATGCTCCAATCAAAAGACATAGAATACCTGAATGGATAAGAAATAATGACCCACACATATGCTGCCTGTAAGAGACACACCTCTGAACAAAGGAACTACACAGACTGAAAGTAAAGGACGGGAAACAAATATTTAAAGCAAATGGACAGGGGAAAAAAGCTGGGGTAGTAATGCTCACATTAGATAAAATAGACTTCAAAAAAAGATCATAAAAAGGTACCCAGAAGGTCATTTCATAATATTCAAGGGAAGAACCCACCAAGAAGACAAAAACACTGTAAATATACATGCATACAACATAGGAGCACACAAATACATAATGAAAATTTTGGAGGACTTCAAGAAAGATATTGATAGCAACACAGTTATAGGAGTGGATTTCAACACAGAACTATCAAAAATGGATAGCTCTTTCAAACAAAATATCAACAAAGATACTGTGGCATTGATCAATGTCCTAGATCAAATGAACTTAACAGATATATAGAGAGCCTTTCATCCCAAAGAAGCACAATACACATTCTTTTCAAATGCAAATGGTACATTTTCAAGATAGATCATGTGATAGGACACAAAACAAGCCTCAACAAATTCCAGAAAATTGAAATCATACCAAGCAATTTCTCTGACCACAAGGGACTGAAACTAGAAGTCAACCTCAAGTAAGAAACTCAAAACACTCAAACTCATGGAGATTGAATAGCATGCTATTAAACAATAAATAGGCCAATGAGATTAAGGAAAAAATAAAAAAGTTTCTGGAAACAAATAAAAATGAACTCACAACAAACCAAAACTTATGGGACATGGCAAAGGCAGTCCTGCGAGGGAAGTTCATAGCAATACAGGCCTACCTAACAAAGATAGAAGCATTTCAAATAAACAACCTAACTCAATACCCACAAGAACTAGAGGAACAACAACAAAGACAGCACAGAGCAAGTAGAAGGAAGGAAATAACCAAGATCAGAGTGCAATTAAATGACATAGAGACTGAAAGCACAATTTTAAGGATCAATAAATCCAAAGCAGATTGTTTGAAAAGATAAACAAAATCAACAAGCCCTTAAGCAGACTCATCAAGAAAAAAAGAGAGGGGACCCAAATAATCACAATCAGGAATGAAAAAGATTACAACTGACACCACAGAAATGCAAAAGGACTGTAAAAAATTAGTACAAAGATCTACATGCCAATAAATTTGAAAACCTAGGTGAAATGGACAAATTTCTAAAAAAATATAATCTTCCAAAACTGAATGAAGAAGAGGCAGAAAGCCTGAACAGCCCAATAACAACCAATGAAGTTGAAGCAGTAATCAAAAACTTTCAACACACCAAAGCCCTAGACCAGATGGTTTCACAGGAGAATTATACAAAGCATTTAAGGAAGAGCTAACCCCTATACTTGATAGATTATTCCAAAAAGTCCAAGAAGAGGGAAGACTCCCAAACTCTTTTTATGAAGTCAGCATCATCCTAATCCCAAAACCAGATAAAGACACAACAAAGAAAGAAAACTTGAGGTCAATATCGCTGATGAACATAGATGCTAAAATCCTCAGCAAAATATTGCTAAACTTCATCCTGCAATACACTGAAGTGATCATACAACATGATCAAGGGGAATTCATCCCAGGAATGAAAGGATGGTACAATATTTGCAAATCAAAAAATGTAATACATCACATAAACTAAACAAATGACAAAAATGATATCATTAAACGTGGAAAAAGCATTTGATAAGGTACAGCACCTATTTAAAACACTTAGCAAAGTGGGAATAGAGGGAGCATTGCTCAACCTAATAAAGGCCATATACAGGAGACCTACAACCAACATCATACTCAATGGGCAAAAACCAAAAACTTTCCTATTAAGATTAGAGACAAGACAAGGTTGTTCACTTTCACCACTCTCTGTTCAACATAGTATTGGAAGTCCTAGCCACAGCAACCAGACAAGAAAAGGATATAAAAGGCATCCAATTGGAAAGGAGCAAACAAAATTGTCATTGTTTGCAAATGACATGTTAGTGTACATAGAAAACCCTAAAGACTCCACCAGAAAACTGCTTGACTTAATAAGTGAATTTGTAAAAACAGTGGGATACAAAGTCAATATTCAGAAATGAAGAACTTCCAGCCAAGATGGAGGTGTAGGTAGACACACTGTGCCTCCTTAAACAACCAAAATAAGGACAACTATTTAGAAACAAAATAACAACCAGAGCTGACAGAAAATTGAACTGTGTGGAAGTCAAACAACTAAGGAGTTAAAATAAGACACATTCATCTAGACCAGCAGGAAGGGCGGAGTCAGGCAGCCAGGCAGAGAAGGGTCGAGGCACAAAAAGCAGTGGCACTGGGCACATAGACATTCTGGGCACACAAGACCACAGTGGGCTGACCCTGGGCCTGCAGAGGGTGGCGAGCAGACCCCAGGTGTGGGATGGCAATGGGCAGACCCAGCGAGGTGGCAAGTGTGAAATGAGGCACGGTGTGCAACCCAAGTCCCAGGGCCGGGAAACAGAGACTCAGGGCACTGATTGAAAACACCCGTGGGATTTGAGGTACAGGGAGATACTTCCCAGCCTCCTAGGAGAGTTCACTGGAGAGACCCACAGGGTCCTAGAATGTGCACAAGCCCACCCACATGGGAATCAGTACCAGAAGGGCCCAGTTTGCTTGGGGGAAACTATGCAAGGGACTGAAATCTGACAAAGAGTGGAGCAAGCACTGTTGGTCCCTCTGAGACTCTGCCTCCACATAAACGTCCCAACCCAGTGACTGAGTTGCCCTGTCCTGGTGAACATGTAAGGCTTCACCCATCATTGCTAAGGCACCACAAGATAACAAAAAATGACCAAAACAAAAGAACAGATCAAAGCTTCACAGCTAATACAACTAAGTGACCAAGAGATAGCCAACTTATCAGATGCACAGTTTAAAGCACTGGTAATCAGGATGCTCACAGAATTGATTGAATTTCATCACAAATTAGATGAAAAAAATGAAGGCAATGCTAAGTAAAATTAAGGAAAATGCACAGGGAACCAATAGTGATGGGAAGAAAACAGGGACTCAAATCAATGGAGTGGACCAGAAGGAAGAAAGAAACAACCAAACAGAAAAGAATGAAGAAATAAGAATTCAAAAAAATGAGGACAGGCTTAGGAACCTCCAGGACATCTTTAAACGTTAAAACATCCAAATTATAGGGGTACCAGAAGGAGAAGAGGAAGAGCAACAAGTGGAAAAGTTATTTGAACAAATAATAAAGGAGAACTTCCCCAACTGGGCAAGGGAAACAGACTTCCAGGAAGTCCAGGAAGCTCAGAGAGTCCCAAAGAAGTTGGACCCAAGGAGTAACACACCAAGGCACATCAGAATTACATTAGCCAAGGTAAAAGTGAAGGAGAGAATCCTAGAAGCAGCAAGAGATAAGGAGACAGTCACCTACAAAGGAGTTCCCATCAGACTGTCAGCTGATTTCTCAAAAGAGACCTTGGAGGCAAGAAGGGGCTGGAAAGAAGTATTCCAAGTCCTGAAAGTCAAGGACCTACATCCAAGATTGCTCTATCCAGCAAAGCTTTCATTTAGAATGGAAGGGCAGATAAAGTGCTTCTCAGATAATGTCAAGTTAAAGGAGTTCATCCTCACCAAGCCCTTATTTTATGA
>PVIA01011389.1:0-44825 GCA_004024845.1 Tonatia bakeri
GAACTAAGCAGGCCAGTGTAGCAGAGCACAAATTACTGGAGCCTGGACACTCTTCTTACTGATTGGAGACACGTGCAGGGAAGCTGGGACCAACTTCAGAGCCGAACATCTCCCCGCCCGATTGCAGGGGCGTCTCTCTTTCTGGACTCCGGCGGCCACTACTGCATGTTTAATTAGTTAGTTGTACCTGGACTTCCCTGTCACGTTTTTAAGATCCCTTTGACTGTCCTGAGTCTTAGAGGTTAAGTCCTGTGGCTTTGCTGTGCCCTTGCACAGCATCTTAGGAGGCAGGGCCGGAACGCACCGGTGCATGCGCGGTCCACGCTACATGCGTGCCTCACCGAGAGTGGACGTGTGAAGTCCTGTTTCCAGCGGACTCCACACTCTGTGTGGACATTGGTTTTCACTCATTCTTCCCAAATAGCCACCCCTGGTGTACGTTTGTTCCCTCCAGAGAGGTGGCAGTTCTGACTGCTAGTGCTTCTGCTGGGATCTTAGCTGGAGATGAGGTGTCCTCGTAAAAAGAGGACACCTGGACAAGGAGAGGGGGACACGGACAGGGAAGAAGTGAGGAGCCCAGGTGGGGTCCCAGGCTCTCAGAAAGAAGCAACCCTGCCAACCTCCGACGTCAGGGCACCCCCTCCAGTGCCCAGAGAGCGCACGTTCTGCTGCTGGAGCCACCCCCTGCGGCGCTTTGCCAGGGCAGTCCTTGGGAAGCCCCTGCGACCTCCAGGACAGCCATAAAGTCCTGTCAGAATGTTCTGACTCTGTAGAACAAAAGTAGGTCACATAAAGCCGTGTTGAAGGTCCTGGATTCCTGGGGTCCCAGAGAATTCCTCACCCTCTGCTTCAGCGGGAAGGCCCTGTGCTGGGAGACCTGGGCCAGGGGTGCGGCAGTGACGCAGCTGTCAGAGGCCTGGCCCCGGGCGCCCACGCTGACCTTCACCCACGGGGGCAACTGTGAGGGGGTCTCCAGGGTGGGTGGGCGGTGGACCCAGCAGAGCAGACTGCCCTCCCCATGTGAGTAGGCAGCATCCAAGCCCAGGGCCCGAGCAGAGCAGAGGCAGAAAAAAGGGATCCCTCCCTCCCTCCCACCTGCGGGCGCCAGGGTGTCTCCACTCGCCATCCCAGGACCTCAGTTTGGGGTTGGCACCGTGGCTCTCTGGGCCCCAGGCCTCCAGACTCAGGCAGAAGTCTCACCACCGGCCTTCCTGGTCCCCAGCCCCCAGAGGGACTCCTCAGCCTTCGTGACCACTTGAGACAATTTCTCACACTCCCCCTCCTCATACAACAGATGATACACGGGGAAGGCATCACCATTTCAAATACACCTCACGCTCATAACAGAGGGTTCATAGTCGCCTGCAAGGCCATTTGTCGGTCAGGTGCTGGCTGTCAATCTCCCAGTTACCCCAGGCGTGAACAAGGCATCCGTCCTCTGGCCCGGCGATTTCTCCCGCCTCCTGGCACACATCGCACCTCACTCTCCACTCCAGCAGCTCTCCGTGCTTCAGAAAGCCGGCTCAGCGGAAGGCTGGCCCACACAAGGGGCCAAAGGAGTTTATGGACGTCAGGAATGTGTCCCCCGCACTCCTCTCCCCAGCAAACGGGAGTAGGGGACATCTGTGCTCGCGCTGCTGCAGCCGCAGCAGCTCACCTGTGCTCAGCTGCGGGTCAGGTGGGTTTCCTCTCGTCCCTGCAGCGTCTGGGCAGCGTCCCACTGACAGCTGACAGAGGTCAGTCCCAAGGACTCACTGCCCAGCAAGTGGCTCCTCGGGGTTAGGAGACCCTGTCTGTGTCCCCTCTCCACTTCGACCTGCCCTCATCTCCGTGGTGACGGCCCGTGTCTGGGGCTTCCTCTGACTTCCAAGCCCTCACCCTTCCTGCTCACAAGGATGACTGACCTAGGTCGGATACAACTGTAATCTCTCTCCTAAGACTTCTTGGAATTTGGACTCAGTAAATGAATCCACCTCTGCAGGTACTGGGATCTTACAATATTATGTGACTTGAGAATCTGTGTGTGAGGACAGGTTTTTGGCTTGGGAACTGGGTAGCAGATGGGGCAGGTGAATAGGCGAGAGGACAAGGAAGCACGTGCTTAGAAAAGAGAGACCGCTCGCCGAGCTCCCCAGGCCCCAGCCCAGCCCCTTCAGGTGCCCTGTGGCACTGTCAGCCCCTTGCAGAAACCATGGTTGCAGGTGGACACCAGCCTTCTCGCTCTGCTCCTGTGGTTTTTGTCCTGGCCCCGTCTCTAACTGCCGTGACCTGCGGGCACCGATACTGGACACTGAGGGCTGGCATTCAGGATTCTCAGTATTTGAAGACTTTCAATGGTACATTTGCAAGCACAATTATCCAACTGCTTAACCTCACCTTTAAGGTCTTTATGATCTGCCGAGAGGTACAGACATGACTCATGTGGATAAAAGAATGCAGCACCTGGTAACTGAAAGGAAACAACTGTATTCTGCGGCTGCCCTTCAAACTTCACACACCCCCAAAACCAAAATATTACCTTCTGGAACACCCCCCAGGCACCAGCCCCATGGATCTCTCCATCTGCGCCTCGGCCTCTGCATTCTATGAGACGAGAGGAGCCCCGCCCCCTCTGAGCTCTGAGCAGGAGGGCGGCTCCCACAGCTGGGATCCCATTCCCACTCAGTGCGGGCAGGGCTGGCTTAAAGACCTTCCAGCTATGTGCCATCCTTACATTTTGAGTCCCTAGGGGGTGTACCTAGGGGCCCCTGTCCTGGCCAACAGCCCCCAAGGTGAAATCTGCTCGGAAAGGGCGTTCTCCATGGCAACATTAACCTGCCTGAAGGGCGTCCCTTCCCTGCCCCCTGCTTCACCTGCAACATTCATACCCCACGATGCCTTGGCTGCTGCCAGCTTGCCCAACTCAGGGGGCGTCCATGCAGAGTCCTGCTGTTACTGAGCCACATGACCAAGTATGCAGGAACAACGGACCCCAATTTTAAACTCACTCTTACCCAGACGAACCCATGTCAACTGACACTGGGGCCCTGGAACACTGTTTGTACCTTCACAGCATCAGCCCTTTACACCTTAAAGTTCTTTACTCCTAGCCTGGCACCTTAAGGACAACAAAGGGACCCATCTCCCCACGTCCAACAGGGGCCCCGAGGCGGCAGGCAGCGCCCCGGCTGCAGGTGTCCAGCTGGCAAGGGTGGTGCGGGTTTAAGGCTGTGGTGTCCTGGTAGCGTGGCTTCTCCCGGACGGACGGCCAGCGGCTGGCGGTCTTTAACAAGGTCGTATGGCCACAGGTGTCTCTCTCACAAACAGTGCTCTCTACAAGAAAGCAATGCTCATGCAAACACCCACTGGTGGGCGACGTCGTGACCTTTGCCACAGGTGTGCCCGGCCGCACGGGAACGGCTCACCCGTGGTGGTGGACATGGCGTTCCTCCATGCGTGTGAGAAGCAGCACCATTTAGCACCGACGTGCACAGACCTGGGTCAGAGTGCGCCAGGCCCCTGCCGACCATCTGCGGCCCGAGTGCAGGGGGAAGCAGACACTGTATTTGAAGCCACCTCTCCTCTGAAGCCTCCTCTGTTGTCGCTGCTGCCGCAGGAGCCCGTCTAAGAACCCATGTCCCCTAACCTGTGAACAGAGGCTGCGTGGCCCACGCCTTAGGCAGGGGAGGCAGCTAAATGTGCTCAGATGAATGAAATCACCTACTTCCTTTCACTGAGATTGGTATTATCTCACGAGTTCCCCGGAGAGAGGGCACAACTGCAGGTTGCAGACCCCGGGTGGCCGTGGGCACTGATCTGGCCTCTGCACCGGCTCCTGCCTGGCAGAGCCCGTGTCCCGGAGTTATCGCCCATGTCCCAGCGGTCATCACCAGGCACAATCTCCGTCAAAGGCTCAGAAACATCAGAGTGCCAGAGCTCTGATGGGGCTTCCGATGACGTCGAAATGGACAGCGGCCCACAGCACAAGTTCTTCCAGGTCTTAATTCCCGGGCTCTGTTTTCTTGCCGTGTTAACCTCCCATAGCTCATCCTGGCAAGACGCTTTACTGTGTCTCTTAATACGCATTTTTTTATGGCCACAGTCCCTTTCAGAGGTGTATTTGCTCAATGAGACAGAAGAACCCAGTCCTTTCAAGAAAAAAAGCAAATTAAAAAGTTATTAAAGCATGCATCGCCTCGTGACAAGCCCCTCTGGATCCATTTGAGCTTACGGCTGTAGCGAATCTTCAGGAAGGTTTTTATTTCACAAGCCACTGAGCCCTTCCAAGCCGCATGCTGTTCGATAATTAGGGGCTATATTATGTGCGGTGGGAGCCCAGGACTGAAGCGAACGTGGGGAAATGCTAATACAGACAACCAGCTGTTGTTTTCCTGCCACCGCACCGGCCGACTTAAACCAGGTTGCCGTCCAAATGTGTTCCGAGCCAAAGCCTGCCCCTGGCAGGAATATGATGGCAAAGTAAGCCCTGTGCCATCCTGGTGGTGGCACCACAGCCATCGCAGACACCCGAGTGGGCTTTCCCATGGGCCACGTCCTGCCATGTTCTTTGTCTCCTTGAATTCTCACCACACCACCGCAAAGTGGAAAACGTGGCCTCGTTTTGGAGCTGGAACAGAAGCACGTGGCTCTGTGGGGCTCGTCCAAGGGTCAGTGCTGGAGCCGGTGCTCTCTGGCTTCTCCACGGGCCACGGGCCTTCATCACAGTCATCATTGAAGCTCATTTAGAAACGCGTGGAAGGGCCACTGAATCTTTCTTCTCTCGTGTACGCTGCGCTTGGGTTCCCAGGTTCACCTCCGGATCGTCCTTCGAGTAACTCCAGCCGGCACTTACCCTCCTACCGCCTCGACTGAGACCACTGGTCCAGTAACCCACTGACCGCTGGGTCAGCCAAGTTAATTGGCTAATTCCAAACCACCATCCCTGCTGAGCCGCCAGGAACAGAAGGATCTCACGGCCTGATCCCCATGAGAAACTTCAAAACTAGGCAACGACATGGCTATTTTAGAGCTTCGTCCCCGCGCACCTGCCTTCCCGCCACAGTCAGCAGGTTTACATTCGGACGATGTTCAAGACCAAGTTCTGCCCGATGAAAGCACATCCCGAAACTTGTTTAAAGACACATATCCTGTTTTAGTTCTTTAAAGATTTTCTTTATTTTTAGAGAGAGGGGAAGAAAGAGAGAAAGAAAGAGAGAAAGAAAGAGAGAAAGAAAGAGAGAAAGAAAGAGAGAAAGAAAGAGAGAAAGAAAGAGAAAGAGAGAAAGAGAGAAAGAGAGAAAGAGAAAGAGAGAAAGAGAGAAAGAGAGAAAGAAAGAGGGAGGGAGGGAGGGAGGGAGGGAGGAAGATCAACATGTGGTTGCCCCTCGTGCGCCCCCTCCTGGGGACCTGACCTGCAGCCCTTGACCGGGGATCAAACAGGAGACCCTTTGCTTCACAGTCTGGCGTTCAGTCCACGGAGCCACACCAGCCAGGGCACGTCCTGAAACTATTCGAACACCACCCAGCCTGCAGTTCTGTTCCCCTGTAGGAAAGTCTCTCAACTTCGTTAATCTTCGTGCTGCTTTTGCAGCCAGGCCTGCTGGTCTGGCAGCAGGCTTCCCGGCAGCTGGGACACTGTGTATAACCCTGACCTCCACATCCTGAAGGCAACCTTGGACTCCATCGATTGCCTCACATCAGTTAGCACTCAGCTCGCCGGGCACCCTTGAGTAGTCCCACCCAGTAGTGGCAAACAGTGCCGGCATCTTTGTTTCTCATGTGACCTGTTCACAGGTGGAGCCCACGTGATTGTTGTATGAAGCTCCAGGGCTGAAGTTTCCAGCGTTCCCTGGGCCGCCGTTCTCGCCCTGCCGCACTCTGCACAGGGAGCGGTGAGCCAGGCGCTGCAGGCAATGCCGAAGACACACCTGCAGTGAAATCGATTCCCTGGGTCCTGGGCTGGACGTTCCTCTCCTCCCTCTTCTTCCTTTGACCCTTTCTGATGCTGCGGCTGGGACACGATTTAATAAACACAAATGCTGCTCTCCCAACATACTGTACGTGGCTTCATGAATATTTCAAAGATCCAGTATCTTCTTTCTTTTTTTAGCTTTTCACAATTTCCCCCCCCCCCCTTAAGCTTGGTGTGTATTCTCTGCAAGAAATTAAAAGATAACCGGGGATACCTCGGGCAGCTCTGAGAGGAGGAGTGGAGTTTGCAAAGGTAAAGTGAACTAGTGAGAGGAGAACCGGTGCCCTGTATGTGCTGCCCCCAGAGGGACGGCCAGGGGACCTCCCCTCCGCTCCAGACACGCCTGGCCTCTGCTCGCTGGCGACCTGCGTGCCCTCCAGCCTCGGACCTGGAGTTGGTCCCAGCCTCTCGGTGTGAACGGCTCCTCAAACTGAACGCAAATGCCGTCCACTCTGGAACATTCTTCCACTGGTCACTGCAATGGGTACGTCCCTCTGTTACCCTCTGCTGCTGCCGTCTGTCTGTCGTTCTTGCAGTTATTTTGTTTTTACTGCATTTTGTCTTTCTCCCCTCCCCCAAATGATCTTCACGCATCTAGAGACTTTGTTTGTCTCGTTTCCATTTTACGATCAGCAGCTGAAGTGGGGGCTGGTGTGCTGCAGGGACGGCGGCTGCGAGCGGAGAGAACGAGTGACGTGCCTCCTTGCAAGGACTCTGCGCTGCGGCACTGCTGGTGGGGAGCTGAGTGGGGCCCGCGCACCGGCGGGACACCCCGGAGTTGTGTGCGCTCCTGCTTCAGCGCTTTGCTGAGGTTTGTGGAGGTGTCTTTAACCAATGACCAATGGTTTTATACCCAAAGCAGGCACTCCAACAAGTCCTGACGCGTGGGCACAGAGCTGACACGTCATGTCGTGGGGGGAGTGAGGGGACAGTCCCCCCACGGCCCCTCTCCTGCCACCTCTACCTTGCCCTCCCCACACAGCAGACAAAAACTCTGCTGCTGGGTTTTGGTGCTAACACTAGTTTCCATTTCTAGAACTCCGTGAGTGGGATGATGAGGCTGGAAGGATTTCTGGCCCGGTGCTCACTCTCGACATCGTTATTTTGAAATCCATCCATGTGGCTCCCTGCATCCACAGTCTGTTCACATTTGCTGCTGAGTAATTCCCCATCCCACAGCCTCTTTGTCCACTTATTGTTGATGGAGATTTGGGCGGTTTCCAACCCCAATAAACACGTTTGGATTGATTTTGATTTTTAAAGTCATCATCAAAGAACCTTCATTACCCCAGGTAACATCCTTTGTCCTGAAGTCAGCAGTCTGATGCCAATACAGACCTTCCCATTTTACACTGGTAAAGGCAGGAACAGTATCTGGTTTTCCATATTAACCAATCTATGCATTTATGTTTACAGGAGTTTAAAATAGTACTTCCACTTTCAGCCAAAGTACATTTACCCTTCTACAGAAAATAACTTAAAACCCAGACAAAACGTGAAATGATAATTTCTATCATTGAACGATACACAGCGCAGGATGGCCACCCCTCAGGAGGGGACACCAGAGAGGCGAGCCCCAAATTGCAGCCGCTGCCTACACACCGAGTGCTTCCCCGAGCCGAGGGAGTACGGGGGAGTCTAAGGAGGCCAAGCGAGAGATGAAGGGATTGACGACACTGTGGATACAGGGACGGACTGTATTTAACACGAAACAGAAAGGACCAAAACCTAAGACATAAATAGACAGACTATTGCTGAGATGCAGGGTCACTGTAAGCAGCCCAGCACGGTCCTCATGGAGAACAAACCAGGAGCGCAGACAACGGGGGAAACATATGTTGAAGATTAACGGATGAATTTTTCTAAAATTTGATGAAAATTTAAAACAGATCTAAGATCATAACGAACCCCACACACAATACACATACAGAAAACTGTACCAAGGCACATCAAATCACATTTCAGGAAGCCGATGACAGATGATCTTACTGGCAGTCTGAGAAGAATAAAAGACTTCACCCCCAGAGGAGAACGATAAGAAAGATAAAAAAGGCAGAAAAGTTCCCATAAGATAAAGCAAGGCAGAAGATAGTGGAAGAACATTTTCCAACTGCTGACAATAACATCTGTCAACCTAGAATTCTATACTGGGCAAGAAGACCCTTCAATAATGAAGATGAAAAGCAGACCCCGGGGCATAAATGTGCACAGGGCACTAACCGCCAGCGGACTGCACTGGGAGAATGTTGAAGTGAGTCCCAGGGGCAGAGGGAAAGCAGTGCTGATGGAACTCCTCTCGAAGCTTCTCACAGGACTCACGGTGGGTGTGGGTGCTACGTGTGCCCCAGACGGTCTCCATTAGGTCACCCTGAGTGAGACAACGTTCCTCAATGTATACAAACGCGCCTTCAGGATGCTACCGGATAGCTTTTATAAGCAAATGAGATTCACACTTAAAATTCGTATCATCTTTTCCTTCTACATAGCGGGGGAAAGAAGCAAGCCTCTTCACTGATGACAAGTGACCGGAGTAGGCAGGAGCACTGTCGGGGAACTGGCCAAAGGGACACCTTAGCTTTTCATGAGAAATAACACAGCCGAATCCATCAGGACAGACCCACCGTAGTCGCGATTCCTCGCGTCAGGAGCAGCACTGTCGCAGGAGAGAATTCGCTCTGCCAGCTAGGGCAACCCTTGCCTTTCAAGTGCCGTGTAAAATACTGCCTTTGCCCCATGCTAATCAAATGCTACATATATATAAACCCATCACAGCATGCTACAGTATTAATTGCCACATGCAAATAGATATCTTTGGAAGCTAAGAGCTCAAGGATTCCAAGTACAAACATATGTATCGAAGCTTAAATTCCATAAATTATGAAGATATCAAGGTATGGATATAAAAACTATAGAAAATTGTTTCAAATATAGGAAGAGAAAAAATCTCTCTCCCTCTCTCTCTCCCCTTCTCCCCCACACACATTCATACACATTATGGTTGATTCTGGAAATAAAATATATGAGGGGGCGGGTACCAAAACCAGCCTGACTAGAGGTGAGGGGTTGCTTTCGCAGTTCTCATTCTGATGACTTAGGTGATTTCGAGCAAGCGACCTAACCTCTGCAAACTCCGCTTGCATATACCTGGAGTGGTGAGAGCATTCCTTGCTCAGGTGTGCAAGAGGTGAACAGGTGCTGTGCAGGACAGCGGGGAGTGGTACAGACGCAGAGCTAACATGTGTGGGGAGGGGGCGATGCTCGGCCAGGGTTCCCCCAGGGGATGCTCAGCTAGGAGTCCTGGCTCTGTCATGAATGAATGAAACCTGGTGTGGCACCCTGAGTGACAGCAGGGCTCCTGGCCCTCGTTCAGACCACAAAGCAGGGCGCAGTTGGAAGAAAGCAGTGCCGAGACAGCTCCTGTGGTGGGGGGGGCAGGAACCCACTCCCTTTGGAGAGAATGTGGCCTCAGCCAGGCCACAAGAGGGGCCCTGGGGCCTCTGGGAAAACCGTCCTCCTCAGGCTGCATGTCAGTGCTGAGTTTCTGTTCCGATTTTGAAGCCATAGATTAATCCCTATAGTTTGGGCACAAAATACACCTCCCACATGGCAGCTCCAAAGACAGACGTGATGGGAACAGGTAGGGGCTGGCTGCACGGAGCCTGAGGCTCTGGGAAGGGCTTCTGCAGCTGGGGAGAAGCAATGAGTGTGTCTGTGTCTTTAAATCCAGCCCTTCCCTCCGGACCTCCTGTGAGGCTGGCTGCACAAATGACACCGTTTTGTTTACTTGGTTTTGGAATGCACATTTTTTTCTCCTAGAAACAACTGCATACAATGTACAGGCGATCGTCATCTACCACGGAAAGCCTCACGCTGCAGGGAACCATCTGAGCACTCTTTCGGCTTTTGTTAGAATTTACTTCAATCATAAGCTTTTGGTGAATTGTGTAGGGAGCAGCCCGAGTTTTCCAAAATCTCACTAATATATTTAGAATGCTTAATCGAAGCTCAACCTTTATTTCGTTCAACACATGTTGTCTCCAGCTAATAGGTGGGGGGAAAGACGTCCCCTAGGCCAAGGTCTTCGATTTAGTTACTTGTGTTCCTTTAAAGCTGGCAACGTTCATGTTCCAAAATGAATTGATATAACAGGAAATCAACAGGGTAAAGAATATTTTTTGATGATTCCTTTCCTTGGCATTGCAATTATATCCAGTACACTTGACGGAATAAACAAATAGTCCAAACAAAGCCATTAATTCCTCCCCATCTACACAATTTTAATTAGAAACATTTGATCAGACTTGGCTGGATTCCTCAAGAAGATTGCAGATCGCGTATTGAAGCTACTGGTAAACGAGGAAAAGCATTTTTCATCAGTTACGAGGACCATAAATAGCTGCCATTGCTGTAAGTATTTCACGGAGAACATTCTTGTCAGAATTATCTTTTATCACAAAATTTATTGGAAAACAAAGTTCTCTTGGGGTTTATTAGTTATTAAGTGTTTGCTGTTTTAATTGTTATACTAAATAAGAGGCCTTTTAATATATTCACTGCATTTTATAGGATGTCACTTCTTTATGGCATGCAGTAAATGTGTTTGATGTTCCTGATCCTTCTTCACCACCGACGGCTTTTTATTTTTTACCTTTTATTACCTCGAGCATCTCCGCCATGAGTTAAAGTGACACGCAACCCTGCAGACGCACTTGGAGCAGCACTGCAAAACTGGCATTCATAAGCCTTTCATCTTGGGGGGCACACTGGCCACTTTCTATAAACTTGACAGAACCCAACAAATGGTTGTAAGCATTTCTCTTCTATTTTTGTTACTCTGCCATTTCTGTGTAAAAAAAAATTTGCAAACCTAAGTTTCTCAACTTCGTGTTTAAAATAATGAACAGTATTTCCACCAGTTACTTCAGTTAAGCTGTATGTGAGGCAACTGTGCCATGCTTCCTCCCTGAAGGAACTTCGTGTTACCTAATCACTCCTGAGAGTCGAGTTCCCTACGCGACTCATCAAACACATACCAACAAACCCGTCCACGTGATCACAACGGAAACTTGCAACGCCACCCTTAACAGTCGCACATCGACACGATGGCCTTGTTCTCAGTCCTGAGAAAGACACTTGAAGTTGACCAGAGAGCTTACTTGGGAATTTGGAGGGTGCAGCTAGTGAATATTTGAATGGCTGTAACTTGATTTAATTATCTAACAAATTATTTGTTATTTGAACAGATTCCAATTTTGAAGTCAACTTTTTCTGAACTTACGTAAGATCCACATAATTACTAAAAATACAAATATTGCAGAAATATGTATCAAATAAAACTTCATGCAATCCCACATGATTCCCCAAAACACACAACTTTCGTCTGATGAAAACCTCTCCAGGTTTCACTGCATGTGCCATTTGTTTTTCAGTAAAGTGATGTCCCAGACAGTGGCTTCTCTAAAGATGAAGACACTCGGCTCCGGTCTCTCGTTCCAGCCCTGGTTTAGCTGGCGGACACCGAGGAACCGGAGCTCCTGCCCTTGGAAACGCGCCTGGTACACGGAGCTGCCCAGGAGCTGGCCCCGCCTGTCCATCCGCACGCCCACGGGGATCCGAGTCAGAATCTGTCCCGGCTCCAGGCTGCCGGCTGCACCATGTCAGGCTGATGTGCTGTTCACACCGCCGACTGTCGTCAGACGTCTGGGTGCCCCGACCCCGCATTTGTGTCTGTCATGGACGAGTGGTGGCTGTCTGCCCTGCGCCAAGGGTTTTATATGTGGTTCCTCCTGTCGCCTAAAATATTCTGTGACGCGAGTATTATTTTTAGCCTCATGTTACACGGAGGCGTCAGAGGCAAAGCGATCGAACTATATGAGAATGCTACATATGTGTTCAGAGCAAGAGCTCAGATCTGAAGAGCGCCCACCACCTGCTTTGCCAGCCCACATCCCTAAGGGCCAGGCTCCACGGCGTCCTCAAACAACAGCCCCTGTCCGCAGCAGCTGCACTCTGCCTGACTGGCTGACGAGGTCAATGAGCCCTGCGTGCCTGTGTGCCGCCCAGGCCCCTCCTGGTTTACAGCACAGGGTTCAAGTTCACACCTAGAAACACAATTTACTTAAGTCCTGAAACTTCAGAGAGGCTTGCTAATGATTGGCACCATTAGTGTCAGTTCAGTGAATGTTAAGAATAATGAATTACTCAGCCTTTCTCGGAGTGTTTTCCACAAATTTTGTGTGGGACTACAATAGATTTTATTGAAACAAAAGTCGTTTTGCAAAGAACGCCCTATATGAAAATATACATTGTAAGTCTCTAAAAAGTGATTTAAATATGCTGATCCTTGTTTTTGCTTTTGAAATATTTTATTTCATAACTCCCTTTTGGTTTACCTAAAATTTCTAGGTACTGTGGTTCTGTGAAAAGGCTCCAGAAAGATGCTCGTCCACTCTGTCATCACCGGAGGACACAGACTTGGAGACAGAAAAACTTCACATGGATTCAAACCACTGCTTCAAATGTTTATATGTTTTAACTTAGTCTCCGTGTTAGCACGTGTAGAGTGAGGATTGTCATGTGTATTCCGTAAACTGTTGTGAAGATTAAAGCAGGCGACATTTGCCTGACAGACTCACAGAGCGGCTCAAATTACTCAGCACACTTCCCATTAAAAGGTGGAGTCCCTTGAGTCTCAGCGAGCGTGTAAATGCAACAGAGAGGCCAGAAATGCCATTGGGTTTCTTTCCGTAAGATGGGCCTAGGAGCACTTAGTTGTCTTTAACTTCCTTCGAAACAATTTTGTAGACTGTGTTGTGACAGCTGTCATATCAGCGTGCATTAACAAAAAGCTCATCAAAATTGGTGAATTTTTGTGTAGCCATTTTAATATTGAAGATGGAAGAAATAATAGACTATTTTGGGTATATTATGCTTTATTACTTCAAGAAAGGTAAAAACCCAAATGATATACCAAAAAAGATCTGTGCAGTGTATGGAGAAGGTGCTGTGACTGATTGAACGTGTCAAAAGTGGTTTGCGAAGTTTCACGCTGGAGATTTCTCGCTGGATGATGCTCCACGGTCAGGTAGACTAGCTGAAGTTGATAGTGATCAAATCAAAACATTAATTGAGAACAATCAACATTCTACCACATGGGAGAGAGCCCAATACTCCAAATATCCAAATCAATAAAGTTATTGGTGAAAATGAAAAACACATCTTTAATTTTATGGAAAAAAAACATACGGACTCTTTGGCCCGCCCAGTAGCAACCAATAAGGAGTGGTAGAAATGATAATTCCTCTAACAGGGTCAGCAGCTCTGACTCAGGGTTGCAAAAGCAAGTCATGGTGGGTGAGAAACTGTGACACCACGCGCCGTTAGGAGCCTGAAGCCTTGGGGCCAGGCTCTGAGCCCAGCCAGGCCTGCAAAGGAAGAAGCAGCAGCCCCGCCCCATCCACGCACCATAGCCTGTGGTGCAGGGGCCCTTTGGGAAGCGGGTGCCCCAGACCCAAGCGCCCGAAGCAAAGGCACGTGGCTTAAAACTGAACCACACAGAGAAACAAGGTCAACAGGAAAGGAAAAGTATGAACTTTCAAAAACCACTGATGCACAAAAGCAGTGAAAACAAGCAGAAACTGACAGCACCACCTCTGAAAACGCACCGAAGGCTGGCGGTGGGCCAAGGAGCACCCTCTCGGGGAAACAGATGTATCTTGGTATGAACATGAGCCTCACAGCATCTCAGCTGGCACCCTGCTCCCCACGCCACCTCCCCGTGGCACCTGGAAAATGGTGGACGTGGCAATGACCACGGTCAGGAGAACCAGCGGCACAGGATGCTGTCTAGAATACCAGCACACACCTGACACGGGTCCCAGAAGGTGGTGGGGGAAGAATGAGAAAGAAAGAACATATGAGCGCATAGTATCTACAATTTTTCCAAGTTGATGGGAACTCGAGTCCACCCCAGGAGCCCGTTGAGCTCCAGATGAGGTGAGTTCAAGGCAACACACACCTGTGCTCAGCACGATCAGAGGGTGGGAGGCTGGGTACAGAGACCCTGCCAACAGCAAGGGAGGTGCAACGAGACCAGCCACTGATTTCCCCTCAGAAACCGCAGAGGCCAGAGGACAGTGGGATGACCAGCTCAGGTCCCGAGGACGTGACTATGAGCAAAAACATGCATCTGGCAGAAAAAAACAATCCTTCACAAATGAAGGAGAAATTGGGGCATGCTCAAGGTAAGCAAGCCAGAGGCAATTTGTGGGTTAACAGTCACAGGTGAGAGCGAGGAGCAGATGACCCTTCGGGCTGGGCTGAGAGCACCTGGGACAGTCACTGGGCCCCACGTGGGACGTGAAGGCTGCTGCGTGGGAAGGTGTAAAGGGCAGGAAAACACGCGTTGGTCTGTGGTCTTCCCGTCCTATCGTATTCAGAGGATAACTTCACAAAGCACTGGCCGTATTAAAGCTATGCTGACGAACTAACAATGTATCAAACAATTTGTGGGACAAAGTAGGGCAAAGCAGGGGGTAGAATGAAACTACACAGGAATCGAGTTTGACGTGTGATTGAAGGGGTCGTAATCTCAGTGGCATAGTTGTGAGTGAAGATGTTCATTTGAATTCCCAGGGCAACCACTACAAAAATAACTTGAGTAAACATAGTAACGCAAAGAACAAGAATACTTCAATGATACACAGAAAATATCTACTTAATGAAAAGGAAACATCATGAAAAACTGGAGAGCAGGCAAAGGCATGAGACATGAAAAAATAAATGAGAAAATGGCAGCTGTGATCCTACCTTTTCAATTATTAGGTTAAATTTTAGTGGATTCAACCATTCAATCCAAAACCAGATTGGCGGAATGAAAAGATCCAACTATGTATAAACTGTCTACAGGACAAACGCTTCGGATTCAAAGACACAAATACCTCGAAAGTAAAAAGGTAGGAAGGGTTATATCTTGCAAACGGCACACAAAATACAGCTGGAGTTGCTATATTCAAACAGAATATTAACTTCATGGCACATCTATTCAACTTTATGAGAAAAATATTGGTAGAAACAAAGAATATAGAAAATTTGGCTGGATCTAACATGAACAGTGTAAAAAAGTTTTAAAAAATGTTTTTAAGGGGAGAAAAGGGAAAAACTCCCGCAAAGCCAAGGCCAGGCATGCCCAGACGGCTTCACTAAACGAGGTCTAGCAAACACCTGCAGGAGGGTGACCGTCACTCCTTCGCAAACCGAGGTCCAGAGGCAGAAATGAGAGGATGACAGAATGAGAGGCGGAAATGAGAGGATGTCCAACGCAGGACAGGGGGCTATGGCGCCAAAACCAGATGACGGCATTACAGGGCAGGGTGGCTCCCAACCAGATGACGGCATTACAGGGCAGGGTGGCTCCCGACCACTGTTCCCCGTGAATTTGGATGTCCCCACCTTCTTCTGCGGTGCAGGTGGGGGGAGGAGCAGTGACAGATCCCGGTGGCAGCTCTTTGGAAACCAGACAGTGAGCCGGCAGAGAGTGAAGTGGGGAAGGTGGTGGCTGCCGGGCCCCGCAGGCGCGAGAGGACCACCAGCCGGGTGTGGACACGAGTGAAGGTGGGGGAATGCACACGTCGGAGGGCAGTGTGGAGTCTGGGCACAAATCCCACACTGCAATTATTCGTGTATCTTATCTTTGCTGTTTTGTTATTATTTGGGAGTAATTTTATTTACAATGTGCCCAATCCTATGTTTCTATTACAGACAAGTGTTGTTTGCCCTTCATCGTTTTATTTCCCGTTGAATACTGCGGGGAATGTGAAATTCAGTAAAATTCCTAAAGCAGTATCAAAGATCTTGTTTACTGTGAACTTACTGAAACTTATTCCATAGATTTTTTTAGCTTTCCCAAGCACAGATTACAGAATGACGAAGAATAAAGAAGACATCTCAGATTTGGAAAACTGCATGACCCAGATAACTTTGTTCTCTTTCTTTGTCATGAATACAACTAGCTGAAGACGTCCAAATGCACGCAAACTAATGGGAATGAAGCCAATATCCTTGGAAGCGCCATCCCTCCTCCCCATCCCCCACTAATCTGCAAGCCACGTGACCAAATCAAGCTCGTGGTACCTGTGGCATCAAAGAGAGCTAGCTTGTACAGCCTAGAAAACTACTGATAGACCAAGATCATATCATTGAATCTTGTACACGTGATAAGGAGAAAATATAAATGTTTAAAATAGGGACGTCAGTACCTGTTTCTTTCATGGCATCATTTTCCTTTGTTTTTTGCACCTACATGAGATTGGCAGAGACTGGCAGGAAGATGAAACACATTTCCAACAGAAAACTGACATTTTTAAGAGTAAGCTTTAACTGTTGCTTCCGGCTCACAAGTACCGAGGCCCGTAGACCGGCCTGCCCTGTGCTGGAGCGGGGCGAGGGAGAAGCACTGACTGTCCCGTCAGAACGAGGCGCGCTGAGTGCCACACGCACAGCGCACGCTCCACTCAGACTGCTAAAGCTCTCCCCCAGCTTCTGCAACGTCAACCACGCCCTCCTATATGTCTTGATTTACCACGAAAGTTGTGTCACATTTTAAGCAAATACAAATTATTAAAACCTGACAGCTGGCAAATTATGCTAACATCTGGTAACAAATCATTTTTGGCAGTTCAGTAATACACTTCTTATTGCATAGCTATTAATATTATAAAGAGCCAAATGCAAAAATCATAACACTTGACTAACATATTCCTTCAAGTAGTAGAAGGAATGCACTGTTTATCTTAATGCGGAAGAAATGTCATCTCCTCACACCCGAGGTCGGAAGTAGATGGAAACCAAGTAATTATAAACACCAACGGCATTGTGCAGGGCTGCAAGCTAAAAAGGGAAAGGAAAGTTTCTGAATCTGGAATGACATGATAATGTATTTACAGCATGTGGGGGGAATGGATAAAATGGTAGAAATTGGTTGTGGGCAATAATAATAATACCAATAAAATGACATATTCTTAGCCATCACTTATCTAGTACGACGCCACTTTCCTGGTTCAGCGGCCAGTCATTACAGAGCGGCGGCTCCCTCCATCCCTTTAATGACCAGCGGGCTCCAGAATCCAGCTCGCGGTTGGTTGATGGCTGACTCTCACATGTCTGGTGTCAGGGTCTGGGTGTCATTTCTCTCGCCGATCTTTTTAAAGGGAAGAGAATTTTCTTCCATTTTTTATTCCTACGGTGATGGTTAAAGTCACTTTCATCCTTAAGTCATTTTCATTCACTTATAAGTGTTATCCATAAAGCATAAAATACATAAACATAAAATCCTATTAGAAATAATAACTTGCATCCATAAAGGTAAAAGCCAAATAGGGACACCAGTGTCTGTCCAGACGGTGCTGCTGGCTCAGTGCTGGGAGACGCCCTGTCCCTAGGTGGGCGCCGACTCCCTCCCGTGACCAGGGGAGGCTGGAGTGAGTGACCATTTCCAGCTCTGACAGGGCTCCCGTCCTTAACCTGGACCGCCCGGTCGAAGTCGGAAAGCCCAATCAACGGGAGCTGACCGATTTGACTGGCTTCGTAATAAAGGTTGTCTGTGCAGAGACTCTTACTCACTCGTGTTGTGTGGGCGTGGGCATGGCAACCACCAGCACCACAGAAGTGAGCAAAATCATCAGCATCTTCGAGTTTTAACGTAAGTGCAATGTTCAAGAAACGAGACCGAAGACCACAGAGTTGAAGAGCTTTCTGTCTTGACGAGAAGTCCCAGGTGCAGAATAGCATTTTTCAATGAGACCTAAAAAGAGGCTGCGTGCAGGTGTGTGTGCAGGTGTGTGTGCAGGTGTGCATGCAGGTGTGTGCACAGGTGTGTGTGCAGGTGTGTGCACAGGAGGCCCCTGTGTTCCGTTCCCTGGCTGCGTGTCAGACTGGAGAGCGGAACGGTCTGAAAACCATCAACAGCTGGGCACTCAATTGCTCTCCCACAGCCGCACGTAATTTGGGGTGGCTTTGCGCTGCTGTGACACCCGAGCCCCAGTTCACTCTCAGCACAGGAAGAGGCATTTGAAGTGCACAGCAGGCTCTTGATGGAATTCTCTAGGTCCTATCTCTGGAATGTGTCAGAGATTCCTATCTTGAACTTGGTAAGAGCACCAGAGGACCCTCCATACATTACCACTGTCTACAGGCTGAAATCAAACTACGTGGTTTTGTTACAAGAACTTAACTTCCGAACCATGTTGCTTTATTACAACAGATACTTGTGTCCTATATGAATGTTCGATTGAAAATATTATATTCTTAACTTTTTGCAATTTAGCAACAGCTGTTCATTGGAAAGAAAGTGTCATTTCGTTAGCAGTTTTTTATTGTTTATATGTGTAATTTTTATTCTTTTTGGAAAATGTAAGGTCTGTAGACGTTGGATTAAAAGGATATATAGTCTGTGTTGTTTGCCTGCTTGAATGCTGGATGAACAGAGAGTGAACCTTCCACGCTGACGTACTGAGACTAGGCCCCGGGCTGGGGGGGCCAGTGAACTTGGTTCTAAGTTACCAGAACATACAATCAGACTGCTAGTTTATGCAGAGTAACATCCCCTTGCTCTGGGAGTTTTCACCGTGACAGGGGGTGTCCCCGAGTTAGAGGGGGCCCTGCTGCCTCTGGGCAGGCGCCCGGGGCAGAGACCCCCCAGGAAGTAGGAACCTTGCGGAGTGCCGGAGGAAGTCGGCCAGCCCGAGGGAAGCCTGGACGTGCACCTGCCCCAGCCACATACGCATTTTCGACCTTCGGACAGAGGAGCAGCGAGGAGCAGCGAGGAGCAAGGATGTGCTTGGCACCCTGAGGCGGACTGCATTATGGGCCGCACCTACATCCTTTCCTGCATTCAGACAGTTACCCTGGGACTTCTTAATCTGTCCAACTTAAAGATACTATTTATTAGTGCTTGCCCCGACTTGGGCTCCGCCATGTGACTTGCTTGGATCGAGAAAGTAAGATGATCGTGAAGGTGAACCGGTTCTGTATCTAGGCGCTGAGAGGCCCGTGCAGCCACCTAACCTGCTGCTCCCCCGTCATCTACGAGAAGAACGTGCCAGGATAGCCCACCGGTCCCAGGGAGGAGGGGCCTGGGGTGCCGAGCCCCCGACTAGGCTGCTGTGGCCAAACACCGCCTACGTGCAAGCGAAGCTCACAGCTGTGCTGCTGGCCTCCCGCTGCTCGCTAGGTCAGGACCGCAAATCAATGCACCTGGGGTTCGATCCCAGATCGATGACGAGGCAATTCGCCAGGTGACTTTTGGAAAGTCACTTTACTTTCTGGACGTCAGCTGCACTGTGGTATATATTTTCCAGTCTTCACTCACAGTAAACAGTCAGTTCCCACCAGGTGCCCGCTGCACCTTTATGAAACCCACACCCCTTCCCTGCTCTGGAGTGCCCTCGGGCTCACACCCTTCCAGTGGTGAAGTCTGCTGCTTTGAGAAGAGTCAGGAGCTGGCTGTTTTTAGACTGCCTCTCACCCTAGCCCAAGTGTCTGAATTAGGGCTCTGGAGCTGGGGCTGGGGACAACGGCAGCCTCCTCCCAGAGACAGCCTGTGCGGGGAGCTGACCCTGGGTGGGGCGGTGCACAGCAGCACCGGGAGTCCTTCTGGCTGCTTCTCCTGGAATCACGGCCTCACGGGCTGGGACAAAGGCCCCGGGGTCCCCAGAAGTCTCAGTGTACTGTCCGTATGCAGAGTCTTTGTTCCCTCTGTTGGGGTGGGGAGAAGGAAGCCCGCCTCTTGTGTGACACCCTGCGACTGGTCTCAGCAACAGGACCTGGGGCAAGCCCCTCCCTCTGCTGGCAGCTAAAGCACAGGAGCCTTGAGCCGGTGGCCCCTGGAGTCGCAGTGGAGTGCGTCCCTGGCTGAGCACATGCAGAACTCCGAACTCGTGAATGTCCTACTGAAGTTTTGCAGGCTTTCTCGAACAGGTGTTTCTGCCCACAGGACCATTTCCAGGGTGCACCTGTTGTGGGTTTTCCTTTGCCCTTGGGTTCCACTGCTGTCTGCTGCAGAGCCAGTCAGCAGCACCCTCAGGTATTCAGGACCAACGTTATCTGCCTTCTCATGGACACACCTGGCTACAAGGAGGGATAGTAGGGTGTGTGTATTTACATGCAGAAGTTGACACGCAGTCACATGTGTCCTTGCTCTGTCAGCAGAAAACATGTGGAAGCAACAACTTCCCGCAGGAACGGTGAGCTCACTGAGCACCCACTTCGTGGTTTCTAACGATCCTCTGACAAAATGAACCAGAGCAGAGTATAAACAACATGAGTCTGGGGTATTATGTCGTGCCAGAGAGTAAAGTACTCAAGACACACACACGCACACACGCACATCTACACACATGCATGCACACATGCACACAAAACACACATGCATGCGTACACCCACACACGTGTGTGCACACATAAATGCATATGCACCCACACATATGCACGGCAGGCACTCACACAAAAAGCACGTGTGTCTGCATGTGTATACATCGAGCACACCTACACCTAAAGCATGCCACGTACCTATGCATGCACATGTGTGCATTCCACACGCCCTCGTGCGGACATGCACGCGAGCATGAGTGCATGCACACGCACACACAATGGGGGTGAGTACGAAAGGGACAGAGGAGCTGACTGAGAGGCAGACCTAGAACAGCACCATTCAGTCAGTGAGTGTCAAACCACAGTCCGGGGCACAGAGGAAATGCCCGTGAGTCCATATCGCTACACTGTGGTCTGAAGAAACAAACAGGGAGAAGGGAAAGTCTCCTTTGCGGAAACATCATTTGGGCAAGGAGTTTCTGTAGATGCCCGAGCCTCGGGGCGGTTAAGCCCACTTCAGTGAGCGTGGACTGCACGGCGACACTGTTCAGGGCACCCAGTGGTGCCAGATGGGTAGGTGGGTGTCACTGTCCAACGGAGGCCCCAGCAACTGCACGTGACCAGCGCACGCCCACAGCACTGAGCAGTGCAGAGAGCGTGCCCCTTGGCTGCAGCAGGGTGACAGGGCCCTTCCCCTCTGAGGACTTCCTCTCGGAGCCCGGACGCAGTAACCAGAGACACACGGGCCAGGCCCCATACAGGGCCATTCCACAGAACAGGAAATCCTTCACTCTGTCAACACTGTCATCGAAAGCAAGTCAGTGTCTGAGAAACTGTCATGACCCAGAGGGGCCTAAGGAGACACGGCAACCAAATTCGACGGTGACCGGACAAGCCCCCGGCCTGGAAAGGTAACAAGGCAGTAACTTGAGAAGTGTGGACACCCATGAGTACGTGAGTCTTCACTGCTATCGATGTGCATGGGACGGCCACTCCAGGACAAACAGGCTGGCCAGGGCTCAGGGAGACACACGTCAGCTGTGCCTCAGGCGCGACGGGGAAACGTGAGGCTAGAGAGGAACACGGGCACAGGGGTGTCAGAAAAGGTCAGCGAGGTAAGAGGGGAAGAAACGGATGGTCCTGTGATTCAGGGGACATTTCGAGGACCGGGATTTCACCGATGAGCCCGGCAGACACCACGTGCTGCGGAAGGGTTACGGCTGTGGCGTTTGGGTGAAACCGACAAGATACAGGGAGTAAGGGTGGGAGCAGAGGCACAAGGCACGGCCCCCAGGGGTGCTGACAGGTGAGCACTGGGGACAGTGAGGAATGGTTGACTCTGGATTCAGTCTGAGTGCAGAGCGAGCAGATATTCCAATCCGTTGCTCAGCGAGAGGAAAGGAGGTGTGACCACAATGACTCAGTTTGGGGACATCTGTCAGGATAACGTTGTCCTCAGCTATGAGGCAGTTGGAGAAGCTTTGGGGGAAGGATGGGAGTCTCAGATTTGGCTGGTTTGGCTTGAGATACGTCAGCGTCTGAGTCGGAGGCACTGCGTCAGCAGAGAGGAAAAGAAACCTGAGACTCAGCAGCGAGACCCAGGCTGCAGATACAAACGTGTGAGTGGTTAGCATGTAGGTGGTGTTCGGTGCCACTGCACCAGAGAGGATCACAAAGGCAAATAATAAGAGAGAAATTTAAAAAAGATTATTGGAACGACCCAGGGTTAGGGAACAGACAGATTTAGAGAGAGCTGTCACTGAGTTGAGAGAAGACAGACCAGGAGGAACGAAGAGAGGGTGAGAGGGCGGAGAGGTTGATAGATTGACTGACTGATTGAGGATAAAATGCCCAGAGAAGAATGTGTTTCCAGGGAGAGGGCTCTCCTGTGGCGAAGGCTGCGGCTGGATCAGTGAGGGGACTGGGAGGGCACTGGTCACAGCTGTTCCATGGTGAGCTGTACTTCTCCAAACCTCCGCCCGTGAAACGGGGCTCACAGTGCCCGCTCCCCCGACCCGAGGACACTCGGGGGCTCCGGAGAGGTGGCGCACTCCGCACTCTCTGCATGCACTGGGACCATGCTCCGGCTGGACCGGGGCATCCAATCAGGCTTCTCTAAGTCCCCGTTCTGTCACTTCCTGACAGCACAACGCTGGGCACAAGGCCTCTGCCTCTGCATGCACCGAGTTCCCGAAATGAAAACCGGGGAAGCTAATCACACTCGCCGCAGAGGCTCGCTGTGAGGATTAAACAAAATGATCCATCTGAAGCGTTTAGCATAACGCCTGGCACAAGGAGGCAGTAAACACCCTGCTCCCACCGCGTGGAGCCCTGGGAACAGCGTCTGCTCCGCTGCCCGGTGGGGGCTCCTTCCCACAGAGCCCCCAGTTCCTGACCTTTGTTTCTGACCCACAGAACTCCGCTTTCATGCTGAGCTGACTGATGACTGGAGAAAACACATTTTTAATGCTAAAATCTGTAAGAATTTGTTTTCCTCAGCTACACTGAGCTATGCATATTCTTTTTTTTAGAACTCACCGGAGGACATGTTTTTTGCTGATTTGAGAGAGACAGGAGCGGCAGGGAGAGGGAGATAGAGAAACAGAGATTGCTTGCCTCCCGCATGCACCCAACTGGGAATCGAACCCGCAACCCAGGCATGTGTCTCGGCCGGAGATCAAATTCGCCACCTTTTGCTGCCCAGGATGATGCTCTAACCGGCCGAGCCACCCGGGGGGGCAAGCTTTGTTGCATTCTTGAGCAGAGATACACCACCTTGTTTCTAAGAGGGTCACACACCCGACCTGGCCAGAGCGCACTGGGCTCTCCTGGGCTGCGGCCGCCCTGCTGGCCCAGACACTACGGATAAACACAACCGCCGGCAGCTCCAGGATCTGCAGCGCCGGGCCCGTCACATCAGGAGGTAATATGTGCAGAACGTGTAGAGCCAAAATAACAGGTTCTCTGGTGGGAAGGAACACCAGCAAGGCCTTTGCCAAGGACTGAAGCGTGGAGGAAAATGGCCCTTCACACTTGGCGTCTGGAATCACTGCAGACTGTTCTCTGCACTGCTCCGTCCCGAGGCCACGGAGCAGCAGACAGATGCTGTCTTGACGCCCACCACCTGCCCTGAGCAGCGCCCCACCCCCCAGCCCTGTGCAGCCCGCCACTTCATCACTGAGGAGCAGCACCAGCGACCACAGGGGCACGGCGTCCTCAGTTTCACTGTGGCTGTTCAGTCCCGGTGATGAAAGACAGACAGTGGTCGCAGTCCTCAGTGGAACAAGCCCGCCTGGGCACCCGCATGGCTCAGTGCCAGAGCAGGGACCGAACCTCTTCTCCTGACCCCCACGGTCACTGATGAAAATGCATTTCAGCCACAGGGGGGAACCACGTGACCCCTTCCGTTTCTTGTGGCTGGAAGCAGAAACCACATCTAGAAAAGTTCAAATTTCTTTTTTCTTTTTTTCCCCCTGGGCAGAATTTCTCCCATCCCAGAGGCATGTCCTTGACAAAAGAAACATCACTGTCCAAGGTACTCATCTCTCAGAAAAACCCATCTCCACCTTCCACTTACTAGAGCAGTCTCTACCTTTCGTCGAACTAGAAAAGCAAAGTACTTTTTGACATGTGCTCCCAGCTCTCAGCCCAGTCAAGGTGAAAGTACATTTCCCTGCTCTGGAAGGTGTTTCCTTTATAACAAGAGTGTGTTTTGGTATTTATAGCTGGTGAACAGACAAAATCACTGCGATGACTTTGCACTGGTACCTCCAGCGTACCTCAGCGTTCCGAAGAGTGTCCCTTCCCACAAGTCCTGTCCATTGACGTGACACACTTCAATTGCTGCCCCCATCATCCTCATGCGCTTCTGGGATCAGTTGGCTACTTCCAAAGCACTTTACCAGGGCTCTATCTGTCCATTTCTACGTATTTGCAACAATGACTGTTTTAAATTTTGGAAAGTTTTTGCCAGATTACTTTTGCTCTTTTTTTCTAATGCTATAGTAAGTTCACTCTTTCTACTCACCTATTATCCATCTTGCTTCTACCAGACTCACTTGTCCTGAGCCGGTTTCCTGTGCTAAGTTTAGACGTCCTCTGCCTCATCACTTCTGGGCCCAACCGTCTCCCCTCTCTCTCCCTCCAGCTCAGTTCCGGGATGTGTTTGTCCTGAGACTTCTGCTGGTTCCTCCTGGTTCCTCCTGCCTCTGACTGTGGGTAAACTTTTTTCTGATGGTCTACCTGTGGGCTGGCCAGGGTACAGATGGCCATCACAGGCCAAGGGGCAGCCACACTGGCGCAAGCCAACGCCCTCTGGTGCAGCCCCGGATGGATGGGGCTTCTCCAAATCTCAGTTCTGAGCTGGTAGCCAGGGAGCCCCAGAGAACTCGCGTCAGCCAATGCGGATACTCTGCTCAAGGCACGGTTTCCCGATAGAAATGTTTTTAGGGGTTGTGGCGAACGTGTGATACTTTTCTCCTCCTTCTTCATTTTAAACTATTGATTTGACTGCCTACGGCAGTTAATACCCTGTCTTACAAATTTTTATGAATGAGTACCTAAGCTTTAAAGGAATCCAAGGAGGTCCTGTAAATATATAATTTTATATAAATATTTTAGATAGGGAGAGACTCCGCTTTGGTGTGTAGATTTTGGGCTCACATTTGCTGTTTAAATCTTTTTTCTGTTACTCTAACATTCTCACTTAGATTGCTGATATCTCAGACTACGGATTATTGTTTCTGGAGACATGAGGGACTACGGAAGAGCTGTTGTTATGGTTGGTCTGCATACTACCGTCATTTTTCTTTTAACTCTTTCAGTCAGGGTTTGACTCAAAAGAAAAAAAATGACCTTAACACAATCACTGCCCCTTGTCCCAAATTAAAAGTTCAACAAAAAAATTCTTCGAGAATAGAAAAATTGCCTTACTGTCACGCTCTCACTTTGCCCCTTGTTCTGCGCAGTGTCACACAGACACGTTTTCCCTGCAGGACCAGCTGCACTCCCTGATAGGAAGAAAAAACTAGTTGTGTCTAGAAGATGTAGAAACCCCTCTGTGTTTATGAATTATACCAGAATTGCAGTCAGTTATTCCCGACGTTTCCTACAAGCATTAGTAGCATCACGCTCAGAAGGAAACATCTTGGGAACGTCGGGCCCTGTGACGCCCACTTGGGCCGCTGTGGGGCTGGTTTGAAGGCTGGTCTCCACATGGTCCCCGAGGGCCTTCGCAGCAGGCGTGAGGGACAGGTCTGCACCTGGGGCATCTCGGTCGCATAGGAGTTCTCTTCTCCGTAGCATCAGCTTCCATGCTGCACTCCTCACAGAACGAGGAAGAACAGCAGTGCCAGCTGCTGTGCTGGTTGAATCTGGGCAGACTGGAGCTGAAATTCTGGCTCTGCTGCCAGCGCCTCTGTGCTCTGTCAAAGCCGGGAATCCTGTCCTATCTACGCAACAGGTCGTGGGGTTTGATGAGGACAACCCAGGCCCAGCGCCTTGTGCCTGGTGCACGCGTGATGAGTGCTCAGGAGGGGCTGAATGTCACTATCATCGCTGCTTGGGTGGCCGTGGTTATGTGCCCAGTGACAATGCGTTTGGAAGCCGCGGCATCAGCAGGAGGATGTGTTTGCCTCCTGGGGATACAATTCACAAATTTTGAAGTGTTTGGAAAACACACATGACTTTGCCGAGGAATTCTGTTCAGAACAGAGAGGCCTTTGTTGTGTTTGGATCACCTTGGGCTGGTTAGTCTGGAACCCCAGGGAGTGGCAGGGACTGTGTCTCCCCGATGACCCCTCCTCCACCCCCTTCCTCCTTTAGTGTTGTTCTGAGAACGTCCTGCCGTAGAAACGCCTCCTCCCGTCCGGCCTCGCCCTCTCATTCCACTCCGAAGTGACTCTGGGTCACGGTCCTGACGGCCATAAACAATGAAATCATCCTGATGGACACTGGACACAGCTGCTGTGTCTCTCCCCTTCCTGTGTTCTCTGCTCTGTAGAACATGGTTTCTCACTCGACGTGATTTCCCGTCGGTGCGGCATCTCGGTGCCTCTCCGCTCGGTGCCTCAGCACAGCTCGCAGTGGAGACCTGCAGCCAGCAGCCCCCTCACCGCCCTTCCCCCCTTTCTCGTCACCCGCTCACATCTCCTTCCCACCACACACTCGGCGGTCTGCCCACCGGTCTCACGCCCCACACCTCATAGTCCTCTCATCTGTTTTTTCATCCTGGCGCTCAGTCAGTTACAATGGTTCCCTAGCATTGATTCTTCCATTTGCCGTGCTGGAATAAACGAGTATGTCTACAAATGACAATGCAACCTAAACGCCCAACCTACTGGAAATCTCTGCCCCTGAGAACCAGAAGTCGGGACAGCAGGTACTGAGAAGGGGGTGGGAAAAGAGCAGGACCCAGAGCAAGGTGCTCTCTGAGCAAAGCAGTGGGAGCTGAGGGAGGTGCGGGCTGGCAACAGACGTTGATCCCTTGTGTTGACCCTGCCAAGTGCTTTCGGTGCGTCCCTCGGGGGCCGCTGTCAGTCAACGGCCACTTATACAATTATGTGGCCTATGCCGTTCTACCTTACCTCTGGAAAATCATTTTAAAACATTTTCAAATGGTTTTTGAGGCCATTGAAGCCCATACATCCTGGGATATTTTTTATCTAGTGTACAGGCCCATGAACTTGTACCCAAAGAGATGGACATCACACATAGTATGTAAGGGTCTACGTCTGTCCTTCACCTTCATACAAAAGTGCACCTCATTAAGCAGACTGAGCTAAATGGACGGAAGTCTAAATAAACGACGTCTGCAGTGACACACTCACCAGTGAGTTCCGTCAGCGATAAAAACGATGAGAGTAGACACGAAGTCGCAAACAAAAACCCACTTGCCTCCTATGAAATGTTCACGTTGGAACGTCAAGATAATCAACGCAAGTCCACGCAGGCAGCCTGCCCGTGCACACGGCACGCACTGGTGCCGGGTGCGTTTTCGGGGCCGAGGGGGTGCAGGACTGGAAGAGACTTGGGAGTGCCACCATGGCCGCTTCACCCAACACCGACTGGCCTCGCTCTCCCGAGCCGGTGTAGACACAGCAGCAGTGTCACTGTGGGTACGTGTAGTAACGCGTGCCTCTGGCAACGAAAACACGCAGTCACAGTACTCACACGCCGTGCGCACGCCGTGTGCTTCCAGTGACGCCGACTCTCCCCTCTCCCATGAAGACACTCGCACCATGTCGTTCCCTGAAAGGCGCCGCGTGTGCTCTCGTGTTGAGCCGCCGTTTCCACACGCAGGTTTCTGTGACAACGGCCCTGGGCCAGTGACTTCCCACCTCGAGTCTTCGTCTGTCCAAGGAGAGGGCAGCCCTGAAGATCTCTCTCCCTCCGGCAGGTCACTGTCGGAAGGAACGAGACCAGGGGTCTGGTTCTCGGGGGTCTGGACGTCACAGAGTGGCAACGACAACATGCTATGGCTTTGCTGCCACTCTCTCAAAGCGACACCTTGTTCTCGAGAGTAAGAGCTGAGGATGCCAAGCCCGAGACAAAGGGAAGCAAAGCAGCAGCACCCCCCCGTGGAGGGAGCCTCCAGGCGTACCACCATCATCGCCTGGTTGAGGGGGTTTGGGAAGGTGTTGGCATGGCCACCGAAGAGAAGGGGCCCCGGGGCGGGATGTGACAGAGAGAGGAAATGGCTGTGACTGCAGAAGGAGCAGCAGGTACAGAGGAGGAAAACCAAATTATCCCCAACATAAGCAAGACGCAGTGGAAACAAATGAGCCATCAGGAAGTGAGAGGCGCTGAGAGTAAACGGCTCAGAGGCCTGAGACCCGTCGTCGCCAGACTAATGCAACACTGAAGAAGTGACTTTGCAATAAATCTCCCCTATTAATTTTACTGCAAGTCAATTGTAAACACCCAGTTAAGTTTCTTAGGATGGAAATCAAATATTTCTATTCTTCATCTTCCACACGGTGTAAGGGAATAATTTCGGTGACCAGAGATTGAGAAAGTGGGGCGGGCGGGCTGCCCTCCCAAATCACCGCGGGCCATCAGGGTGTGCGCACAGGGGCAGCTGGAGCTGGCACCGCACAGGGCGCAGTGAGCCAGGCCCAGCGCCCCTGCCTTCGCAGCCTGGTTCCCTCCCCACCACAGACCAGCAGCCCCTGACACCTGAAACTCTGTGTGGGTGTGCCTTGGCATTGACTGAAGTCACCGTGCCTGGCGTGAGCGGCCCGCTGCACCCAAACTTTGCAATGGCACTCGAATGGTTTCGTGTTACCCCTCCACACGGCCCATGACACCATTTATTCCCAAACTAATTTTTAAACAGCGACTATCAGCTAGGCAAAGATCGAGGCCTGGGTACAGCAGAGGATGCTATATCACACATTCTGACAGGGCCTGCAGGGTTAGCGGGAGCGTGCTGGCTCCAGGCCCCAGATGATGCTCAAATAACTAACTCTGTTGCACAGCAGGGGTCGATCCTGCTGGGTGGAAACAGGAAGTGGCGAGGGGCGAAGAAACAAAGGAGTGAGGCCATGTTCTCCGATGCAGAACAGATCACACGGGAGAGGGAACCTGGAGGAAAAGAGGGCCAAGCAAGGGGCTGCGTGGAGAAAGAGCAATTAGATCGAAGGGGATGACAGTGTCAGCGTTTGAATGTCCCAGAGGCATGAGGAGGGCACACAACCCACAGGGGAGCGGGGCCGGGAGGGTGGGGAGGAGGCAGGGTGATGAAGGCAGTTCACCGGGAGATGTTTGGGCTCTTGAGCGAAGCCACCACGGGGTTTTGGATGGAATATCAGTATGTCCTGACCGCACGGAACTCCCTCCTGCTGGAGTGAAGGCAGCAGCGTGCAGGGGAACCGGGGTAGAAGCAGGGAGACCATTGGCAGGCATCACAGCGGTCGAGGCCGGAGGTGGCCGCAGCTGGCTCCAGGTGTTAGCAGCAGAGTTGGCTAGAGGCCATTGAGTTTGGCATGTATTTCAAAGGAAGATCCAATGGTGTGTGTTGTGTGTGTGTGTGTGTGTGTTTATTTGCTTGTTTGTTGTTTGAGAGGAGGGTAGGGTGCTAGAAAGAAATTGGGAAATTAAAGATATTTCCAGGTGTCATTTTCCATGAGCAGGTGGAGCCCGTGCTCACCGCTTCTTGGACTTGGAAGTGTTGAACACCACGGATCAAGGAACACGTTCGAGTGGGGATTGGTGGGGCGAGAGAATCCTGCCCTCAGCCTCACTCTCAGACTTCTCTGCGGTCACTCTCTACTTATTTTGCTCCAGCAAAATAATCTTTCCTGCTGTTACTTGAATGCAATGAGTTTTTACCCTCCTTAGAGTCTTCCATTTGTTGAGTTTGGAGAAAATAATGCCCAGAGGGGCTGTCAGACACCCGTGTGCACACTGCAGGGATGTCTGGATCCAGCAGATGGGTTTGGGGAGGAGGTCTGGACCGCAGGCACACATTTAAGGGGACACAAACATGAGGGGGGACCCCTGAGGGGCAATGTGTTACATGAGGGCAGAGTCAGAGCAGGGACCGGGAGGCCAACGGGGTTCCAAGAGGGAAGGGGTGACTAGGGTGTCAAGTCCTCCTACCAGGTCCAGAAGGGAAGGGCGAGAATTGACCATGAACTTGGTACCTGCTTCAGTGCCCTGGCACATTGTTTAGGCTGATGCAACTCTGCTCCATTGCCTAAGACTCAGGCACACGTCACCTTTTCCCTCAAGTCCCCCCGTATCTAAAATCTTTGTTTCACTCCTCAGCCTCAAAACAAGAGACTGGTATTTTTGAAAAAATGGCTTGGATATGCTTTCCCTTTAAAAAACATATTACTACTAGAACACAGAAAATGTCTGGTACATTTTAGGGGTTTGACAAACAAAATTTTAGACAAAATGAGAAATAAAGGAGGAAAGGAAGGAGAGAAGGAAGGGGGGAAGATTTCTAGGATGAAATGTTTTCCTAGATCCTCTTTTCTTGCTAAGATATTGTTAAGTGACTGATTAATATACGAGATTAATTTTGAGTAAGACATTAATGCCCAATGATGGCTTATCATATTATATTTTTCTAACCAAGAAAATATGGCTTCTAGTGGGGCGTTCCTGGAGATAAGAATTTTTTTCACACTGAATACATGATCTTATGGCTTTTTGGTAAGCTGCAAAGACCTCCCTTTACCTAGGATATCTTTTGTGAAGACGGCCACTCACCCCTCTGCACATGTCACTGGCTCTTCTTGCGGAACTACGGTCTGTGGAATTTTCCAGTCCTGCTCCAACAGCTGTCTGCCGCACCTCAAGTGCAGCTGGAAAATCTGACAGAACAAGAGTGAGAAGATATGTCATCAGGGCGCTGAACTTGGCGGTTACGCAAAGCCGAGTGCAGCTCTTCATTACGCAGCTCTCCACTCCCTCTTTAAAAAGATGAAAATAAATACCAGTGTCCTGACATTCGAGAGCCAGTTCGAGAAGACCCACTCTGACCTAAACTAAGTCAACTGGACTTTGCTGTGTTGGTCGAGTGTTTTAAACATTAGATTTAGATGTGTCACGAACAGCTCTGCTCCTTTTCAGAACAAGTGGGAACTGAACTCAAAATGACGTTTGTCACTGTGCCGAGTCACTCATGGAAAAGTCTCTCACCATCACAGAACCTCTAACATGAAAAACAAGGTATTTTTTAGGCCTTTTCACACTCGCAGTACCAGGGAGCCATCAGCACAGCTTCAGAAAGGGCTGTCTTTGCCCAAAGTGAACATTACCTCAATTCCCATGCAGTCGAGGCTCCTACAACACAGCCTTCCGCCCAGACTGCCGGAGCTCAGGTAAGGCAGATGGGGCCGACCACCCAGGAGTGTGGGTACCGAACAGCAGGGGACACGCTGGCTACCAATGACTCTAGGAATATAAATAACTGACCCGACATGGGGGATGGGCAGGAACGCAGGGACCCCATGAGACCTGGAGGTGGCCCAGAGCCCAGGAGATGTGCTCTGACACGAGAGAGGGGCGAGAGTAAGTCCTGCGTGTGAGTACATAGGCCCCATGTACCCTCGAAGCAGGTAGCTGGGGCGACAAGAGGGCAGGGGCCTTTCCTCAGCTGCTGCCACGGGCAAGGAGGGATGGCCTGAGAACCTCCGCTGGGGATGCCCAGCACATGGTCGAAGCTCACGAGTGGAAACTGCCGTTCTGAGCAGCGAAGTCCGTCGTCAGCGGCTTCACACACAGCTGCTAACATGGCTGAGCGCACCCCGTGTGACAGCGCTGTCACACTGCCCCTCCCCGAGTCAGAGGGGGGCTCTCCCTCAAGGGCTCGCTCTTCGCAGAGACAAGTGCTGACAATGAGTGGATGGGACGGGGGTGGCAGGGGTGGCGATGGGAGCGGGGGCAGGGCGGGGCCATAACTCGGTTAAGAGGAGGGAGCGGCGCAAAGATGGAGCGAGGGGCAGAGGACATTATTTTTAGAAACTGAATGAGTTATATCAGATCTCAGTCCCAGGAACAACTGACAAGGTCACCCTGTGTCAAGCCGCTAGATTTTCCTGGAGAAAAGTTGAATGTTTTCCAAAAAACCCGCTGACTCCTGTAGGCCTCCAGAACAGTGGTTTTAAATGTTTCTCTCTCACCTTTTTAGGCAGAATAAACGTCTGAGGACAAACGTAGGTGACAGAGAACCACCCCCATTCCATGAATTTCTGCTTCTAGTGAGAACGAAACGTTAGCTGCCACAAAGAAAAGAGAGGCAGCTGAAATGACACCTGAGGTAGTGACAGCATGAACCACGGGCAGCGAATGGTGACCGGAGGGTAAGGCGTGAATAGTCACAGGGGCAGGGACACCTGGTCCCACGCAGCAATGACATTACAGGGGCAGGGACGCCTGGTCCCACGCAGCAATGATGTCACAGGGGAAGGGGCACCTGATGCCACGCAGCAATGACATTGCAGGGGCAGGGACACCTGGTCCCATGCAGCAATGATGACAAGGCAGCTCACAGAGACCTGAGAACTCCGACCACCGGTCTGAGCTGTGGTCCGCGATGCCACAAAACATAGGTGGCCACGGGACATCTGCAGGAGACAGAGGTCAGTCCTCCAGAAATCCCTGTGACCCTCCACGGTAGAGAGTCAACATGGGGGGATAATTCTATCATTTATTGAGCAATTTTTGTATTTCAGGCACTGGACTATAAGTATAACATGATTAACACTTCACTTAATCCTCATAAAGTTCTCAGAGCTATGTGCTGTTACTTCCCACGGTGCAGAAGAGGAGGCAAAGGCGGGGAGATGAGTGCCTTGTCCAGCATCGAGTACGGCCGAATGTGGCGGGGCCGTTACTCCAACCCGGAGGCCTTCACTCTCTGTCTCCCCTTTTCACTCCTGTGGACTTGACCCAAGACCTGGGCTTTTTCCAGTCAGCCTAGACGCCAGGAGGGCTTGTCTCTGCTGTCTCTACTTTGGGGAGCATGGCTTTAAAGATTAGCACGTGGCATTCCGTGGCCTCGAGTTCCTGCCCCAGTTCTCACCTTTGCTGCCAAGGGAATCCTTGGTGAACTTTATCTGACGAAAATGACCTCTGCTTCATTTTTATTGGAAATACAGCTGGATTCTTGGTAATGTGTATTGAATTCTCAAACAGGCTTACTCTGCAGGTTATTTTCGAGGGGGTGAAGCCAGACCAAAATTTTAGCTGCGGTGCCACTGTCATCTCTTCGGCTTCCTGCAGGTGATCCAGGAGAGCCCTCCCCAAAGACCGAGTGCGGCCACGGCCACGTCTGCACGACGGCAATCACTTCACGGTTTCCGGGGGAAATGGAGCAGCGGTTTATTGGTCTCTGGGACATAAACACCTACAAGGAGCCTGCTGCTACATTTGTCATCCTTTGCGGGAAATGCAAAGCTCTTCAGGACACACAATGAACAGACAACCTCATAAAAGACATTGCAAATTTAATAAGCTGCACTATCCTTTCCTGATTTCTATTTACTATGCATGCAGATGGGATTCGGGCAGCTCCTCTCTTCATATTCTGAAAGAGGAATTTCAAGAGAAGGAATGACGAACAAGCAGTGTGAGCTGTGTCTCAAGGAATTATATTTCTAATTAATTTCTCAGCCCCTTTTAGCACAGTCTTAATAAGAACCAAAACCCCTTTAGATGATCTGGGGATGGCCGCGTGTGCAGTGAGCCTGAGTCACAAGTGCATGTGAGTGTGTGCAATGAAACAAGCTGCCCCTCGAATGTGTGAGTGTGTACATGGTCACAAGTGTGCCTGCACGCACCTTCACTTGTGTGCACCTATATCTGTGGCTACACGTATGTCTAGATCTGCATGCCTTTCCCCCCAAAATATGAGAAAGCCGCCTCACCTCTGCGTACGCCTGTGATCACTGACTCAACCTCATGCACGTGGAGTCTGTCTTGAGATGCTTCTATAGTTTCCTGACTTCCGGTCACATTTGGATCTAGGAAATTTCAGTGCATTTACACGGAAAGACTTGAATGCAGTATGTCCATAAACAGCTGACACAACCGCATATTCCTTTCCTAAATATTTCAGCACACGATGCATTTCGTCTCCTGCCGGTGTCTCTTTGTGCGCAGACTCGGAGAGCTGGACCAGCCACATCCCGGGACCTGCCCAGCTCGTGTCCTTTATCTGACTCATGTTTATTATTTATGCATAAAACCCTGACAGATACTTCGGATAAAATATTTTCTTTACATTTCTTAGTGGCTTTTTAAAATTATAAACACCTAAAATCAATTTTGTTGACTATTTAAATCACATATATTTTTTAAATCCTCACCTGAGGATATTTCATCATTGATTTTAGAGAGGGGGGAGGGAGAGAGAAACATGGATAGGTTGCCTCCCCCACACGCCCTGACCAGGGACCAGACCTGAAACCTTTTGGTGTACGGGACAGCACTCCACCCAAGCTGAGCCACCTGGCCAGGGCTGAATCATATTCTTAGTGATATAATGTTATGATAAAGGAAATCAGTTGTCACTTCAAATTTTCCTAAAATTAACTACATTATTAACATAAAAAATATGGTTCATGATAAAACTTTAACTGATATGCCAGCATTTTCATTATGGCTTCTGGGCTATGAATTATTCTAGTATTTTGCCTTTAAACACTAAAATAAAATCTTAAGTTTTACTCTTTATGCATACGGATTTTTTTCGTGTGTGTACACTTTGAGGTAAGAAGCTAAGAAACAAATGTCAGGATCATATTAATTAATATGTCTAAACTAATATTTCTATACATATGTATATATGCCAAGATACACAATAGCACTGTTAAAGCAAATTTTGATGAAAAGGGAGGGAAATCACTGACGATCCCTCTGAAGAAACTTTAGAAATAAAGGTCAGAGTGATGGACAGGATTGGATTAGATCTTTTCTCGACGTGAATGAGAGACACAGGGCGGAAGGCTCAGTACTTATTCTGGAAATGTGATTACCAGCTCCTTAAACTAATTGTTTCCATTTTGTATATACACGGTACTTTTATCGACCGTGCTGCTCCGGGAACACAAGCCTTGTGGAAATCCCCATTGTCGGTGAAGGAGAGTATTCAGCAGGTGGCAAAACATTAAATTTTGTTTTGAAAAATACATGCTTTGCTTGTTCCAGTGTGACTATGACTTTATATCCATCCGAAGTGAGGGCCTGCTTTAAACCCATGGGATGGAGGGCTTGCCGGCACCTTCTGTGGTCCCCGAGCGGTGCGAACAACAAATGCTGGCACATCGGGCCCTGGAGGGTTCTTCTCAACAGCGGGAACCAGGGAGCTGAATCTCGGAGAGTCGTGGAACCCGAGACCCGCACAGCTGCCCAGGGAACATTCCCGCGAGGGCTGGGAGCTCTCAGAACCGCCCGCGAGGCCACATGCCTGCCCGCAGACGGCCCCACATTCTGACCCGGGTCCCCGGTGCCCGGCGTTTATGCCCCAGCAACACAGATGCCTGTTATCGCATTTGAAGTGGTTCGTTCATGAAGTAATGGTGTTGGGAATGAAGATAAATCTTGAAGTGGAATCACAGCAAAGAGCCGATTGTCTGCGTCTGTAATTTTTGAGGCTTCTGCAGTTATTAAGGACGACTCCCTTCACAAGAGATCAGCTGGGGCTGAACGAGGCTGAGTCTTGGAGACGTGGCTCCAGGAATAAACGTCCTGCTTGAAATCGCTGGTCAGCACCAGCACCCGCCAGCCACGAGCAACAGTCCTATTTGGGAACAAGAATTTCTTGTTACCGTTGTCACCGATGGTGGACAAATCAGGCTCTTTCAGTACCATGAGTTATTGGAGGGCCAGCATTTTGAAGCTCTACCATTTTTCTGCCCAAAGAAAAGTGTTTCACCGGTCTGACAAAACACTCCTGCCAGGATCCATAATAAACGGATGCTAACGAAGATCAATGGGAAGTAACTCCCACAGGATAAAAGAATTGTGCCTCACGGACAGGACCAGCACAGAGAGGCGGGCCGCACTGATGCCTGTCACTCTCCATAAGAGCATTGGGTGTCTCTGTATGGGTCAGGTAAGCCTTCCTCCTCCGAGAGGACCAAGGACGGATGGAGGAGACCGTGACTGCCTAACTGCCATTGAGGAAAGCAGGGAATCGGAGGGATGGAGAATGCAGTCTCCAAACTGGAGCAGCAGTGGAGGTGGGGTCTCTCGTTCCCCTGACACCCGGGGCCAGCCGCCCCGACGCATGCTCTCCATGGGATAATGCACCCGGGGTTGGAGGGGAAACCTCCGGTAAGGCGACCCCCACATCCCCTATGTCTCCCACTGCTGGTGCTGCTTCCCCAGGACGCCTTCTGGCTCTGAAGGTGTGAGCTGCCGTTCTTCTGAGGATGCTCAGACCTCTAGAGTTTCATCCTTCCCGGTGCAATGGAGGAGGGCGCTTACCAGAGAGAAATGTAGGAAGGCGTCTAAGTTGCTTTTCTTCCTTCCTTCCTTTCTTCCTTCCATCCTTCCTCTTTCTCTCTCTTTCCTTCCTTCTTTCTTTCTCCCAGAGCTGATAGTGTTGAATAAATCCCATTTCTCATTTATTTTTTATTGTAATCTAAAGCAATGCTGCTTTGAAGAAAAAAGTAGAAATCTTTTAATATTCCCACAGGAAGTATTTGCATTTCTGAAGGGCTGACTCACTCCACGGAGCTCATTTAGCTCCTGTTTAATTTGCGCAGGGACAAAGCACGTTCCAAGAGCATTGTTGCCACTCTTACATGAGTATCTGAAAGAGGAAGCAAGATTCTAAGGTACTTCAGAGGGCAACAAAGATTATATATTAAATTCATACAAAGAAATCTCCCATCTTAACAAGGACAGTCCCATGATTTTCAAACTCAGAAACAAGGGAAAATGGCATTAAAATGGAAATAGGAGACATCTGGTTCCAAAGCCTGATTTTGAAAGAATGCAACTGATACCTCCCAACCCTCCTGAATGACCTTAAGAATGCCCCAGGATCTGAGCTGGGTGGGAGGAGGCCTGGCACCAGCCAATTGGGCACAGGCGGAAAAGGTGAGTATAGCCTCTCCGTCTCCAAAGGGCTTCAGACAACTCGGGCGACAGAGGCTGGGCTTCCACAAAAATGAGGTGCCCATTTGCACATCGTTCTGAGCCCTCCCTGTGAGCCGCCCCCCCCCCCCGATGTGCATCTGTGATTGTCCTAGAGATGGGGGAACACCCAGGGGTGAAGGGGGCAGCACGGAGACTTTCGTCTCTGTCCAGACGCGGTGGAAGATAATTATTTTACTATAAATGAGGACATGCAGATATAGAAGTAGATGTTGTTGGTGGTAACACTTCGAATGCCATGATGCTCTATTTTATACGGACTTCACATACAGATTTATCCAGATCTGTTGCTCACACTGTCCGGTCATGGGCAGTCACTGTGTCCCTACGTCCAGGGAGGAGATGGGCCCCAGAGAGTGTCGCTGTCAGAGGGACACACTGAAACCACACCTTCCAGGCCTTACTCTCATCTGCATTAGTGTTTTGCTTTTCAGTCCTGGCGGGTATTGGTGTGACCTGGGGGCTAAATGCGGACCCTGTCAGTCTCAGGGACAATGACGTTCAGGAAGGTTAGACAAAGGACTCCCTGGGCTTCCTGGTCCTTCGGGGCCTCATACGAGGCCCTGGTTTCCTCCAGCTCTGCTCCTGCCGAGCCTTCGGGCTCACCCGCCTGTCCCCTCCTCATCCCGGTCTCTCGTTCTCACTCAGCTGAGCCCGCATCAGCCCCTGGAAGCCTTTCGGAAGAGTCTAGGCAGCTGGAAACTTAAACTGAAACACGAATGTGAGTTACTCATTCTTAAGGTCTCTCAGCCACCCCTTCAATGTCTGCTCTCGAGCGATGGTTTTCCCCTGCAGACCAAAGGCTCGGGTCGTCCAGAGCCCGCTTTCCTCCTGAGACCCAGTTCCTCCCTCTTCATCCCCCCACTCCTCTTCTTTCACATGACACTCAGTTTTCCCCTCTCTTCATTTTCCTGTCTCTTTCGAGCCATGGCATTAAAGCCTCACCTTCCATTCCAGTTTACCACCTGTCTTGTCTGCCTGTTCTTTTTTTTAACTCTTTGCTGAAGACTTCGTGAATTCCAAGCAAAGCCCTTCCTTCAGGGGCAGAAACCAAGCATTTGTTGAATGAACAAGCAACTGAAGAAAGCCTGTCCCTTCCGCTTCCTTTCAGCATGGCCAGCTCCAAGTCCCCTTGGACGCCATTTGGGCTGTGACCTTGGAGGGGGGCTGATGCTTTTTCTTTTATTTTCTCATAAGTTTCAAATAGTAAATTACTAGTGTTATTTCCTGGCTAAAATGTCTGCAGTATTTCTGGAAATCGCCATGTCTTTCTATCTGGATTTATTGCTTGTTTATTGGTTTATATATTTTCTAACTTTTCCTGCACTCCCTGGGGCTCGCCAACCCGATTTCCCATTGTCCTGCTTTCTCCGGCAGCTCACCAATGACCAGGAGCCTCAGACAGCCAGCGCGTTAGTGGACGTAAAGACATACAGGCGGAAGCAACAAAAACAAACGGTCCGAATGGCCCTCTGTTTAAAATATGGCCCAATTTATTGTGAGCACAAAAATACACCTTATTTTAAAAAGAGCATTTTGGCAAAGTTGTTGACAATATTCAAATCCATGTAACTTATGAAGCGGTGACTCCACTTTAAGGATCCATTCTGGGAATGTGTGTGCTCAGCCGCACACAGTTCAAAGAGTGATGCTGGTTCCTGAGAATTAACAAAAAAGGCGGGATGCTAGGAATAAGCGACTGCAAGCAGCACCTTCGTTCCCTAGCAGACAGAGCATCCCTAAGGTGGAGTGCTATGCAGTCATGTTTCAAGAAACCCTCTATCAGATTTCCTCTGCCAGGCCTTATATCTATTAGCATAAAAAATTGTAATAACCATAATTTTCGATTCATGTTCACAAGGTAGGAGGCATCATATCTCAGAAAGACACATTAAACACTAATGGTCATAAGAAAATATATCCAAAACTTAGGGAAATGCAAATGGCTAAGTGTGAGCCTCTTCCATGGGCACCGTCTGTGACACATTCCTGCAGCCCGCTGCCGCCCTCTGCCAAGAGGACACTACACAGCAGGTCGGGCCTGGAAACCGGTCAACCTGTAGGGCTCATCAGTGAGCATGGTTCCGCCCGAAAGTCACGGTGCTTTGTGTGCTGTTTCTTTTTTGCCTTGGAGAAATTAACTTGACTTGCATTTCAATGGTCTTGTCCTCTTCCTCCCACAGAGTATATGTAAATCCCATTTCTAAGTTTTCTTTTCTTTGAACCCTCCTGGCCATCCTTCTGGTCCCCTTGTTGCTGGCTTGGAGAGAACCAGCCTTGAAAGAGAGGCAGAGACCCGGCTGGCAGCTGTGACTCACAGCCGGCGCTGCAGACTGCCTCTCCCACAGGCAGAGCTGGAAATGACTCAGTCAGCTCCTGTTTGGAGACGAAACAACTCCCATTTGCAACTGTGAGCAAACTTACGTGTCCACCTCCACAAAATGTGGTCAGTTCAGATATGGTGAGACACCAGATATTCACACTCCGAACAGCGTGATCTGAGTGGTAGATAATATTTTCAGTGGAGGATAAAGGGACAAAGTCATCCTCGTGAGTGTCCACACAGAGGAAGAGGCAGGAGGCACCATTACACAGAAAGGTACAATTCCAAACGATATTTTTGCTATGACCTAAATCTGGGAAAACAGACACAGGAATATGCCTAAAATATACCCCCTGCATCACACACAGACGCTCAGGCACACTTGACCTTGAAAGCAAGCAGCTAGCTATTCCGGTGGTTATCTGTGGGATCAGGCATGAAATGAAACCTCTGTCTGTGTTACGCTTGTCTGTGAGATATGAATTCTTTAGGGGGATGAAAGACAAAATACTTAAAATAAATTAGGAATAGATTTTTTTCATAAGATTTGTATAAAATACATTACACGGACAATTGGCTGCCTTCTGTCTCTGCTCCCGAGCCTCAGCCTGTGTTTCTCCTGACAGCAGAGGTGAGATGTGTCCCTTGCACGTGCTGCTGGAGCCCACCTTCAGTGAGGATGCTGCAGTTCCCGTAGGCATCGTGTGGCTTTCGCATGGTTAAGGCACCATGGCGTACACTAAGAGATTTTGTTTGCGAAGGACTCATTCAACTTGCATGCCAAATCCTATTCAAGTGTAATATTGTTTATTTTATGTGTTATATTTGAACTATTGCAGTAATTGAAACCATGTAAAATATTACAGGATTTATTTTTATCTCTGAAATCAAGTTTAATTTTCTTACTTGGTTCCTATGATGTAGATTAACAAGTACATGAGAACAGCTATTAGCCGTCCGACCCTGACAGGTCTCAGGTATTAAAAGAACAAAGCTGAAATCCCGACTCTCAGCTGTAGTTGGCTTACTCACGGCTTCATTCTGCCTACCACGCATTAATATTATTAGCCCTGCGGTTAATGATTTAGACACGTGAGGGTGGAGCCGTGTGCCTGAGAATCAAGGGTTGGTCGGACGGTCAGAGCCCCGGGCAGCGACCACCGTGGAGCGAGAATGGGCCGGGGCAGCTCAAGTGCAGTGGTGCCAGTTTCACATGGAGGAGCTCTCCTCGGCGGCGGCGTGACACTGATTTCTAAGAGCAGTTGAGATCCTGCTCATTTTGCTGAGACACGAAGTGACACAATGATCCTGAGCAGCTAAGTACAAAATAATTGCCTTTTGTTGTCGGATTCCATGGCAATTATGTGTGAGGAGAGAAGACCCCTGACGAACACAGGACAGCCATGGGCACATATCCGGTTTGTTCCTCCAGCGAGCCGCACAGACAGATGCAGCTGGTGGGGGCTGTGGCCCAGGAGCCGTCGCCTACATATGGCCCTGCATGGAAGCACTTGTTCGAGAAAGAAATTCCTGATATCTGGCTCCCAAAGACCTAGTGGGCAGCATGCGGGAATTTGGGAGCACAGAATTTTTGTTTCTGGGAAAGCCCTGGATTTGTCTCCTTAATGAGACCCCAGGGGATGGCATGATGCCCTTGAACGTGCCCCTCTTCCCACGCGTTATCTGTGCCCTCCCTCCAGAATCAGCGCCCACTCAGCCCTCCAGACTGCCCGCAGCAAAGCAGACCCTTGCCGACCCGGCCCCAGTGAACATAAGCCTGGACAGTTTCACTGTCTTGTTCCTGAAACACACAGTTTTTTGGGTTGACCTTGAAGACTCAGTTGAGACTTGAACACAACAGTGTATTTTACTCTGCCATAAGGTCTTCCCTAGACTTTAACTTCAAGGTCATTGCCATGGGTTGAACTGTGAACGCCAATAAAGATGTGCCGAAGCCCTGGCCCCTAAGCCTACCATGGTGACCTGGAGGGTGACCTCATTCGGAAATAGGGACATTGCAGGTGTGATCGCTTAGGTAAAGATGAAATCAGATCGCAGTGGGTGGGCCCCTGTGCAACATGGCATGTGTCCTTCGAAGTGGACGCACGCAGGAGAAGACGTGTGACAGCTGGGTCCGAGGCTTGAGCTTTGCCGCTGGGAGGCCAGAAACACTAGGGACTGTCCTGACACCGTGAGAAGCCGGGAAGCACCAGATCCTCTACAGGTTCTAGAAGGGGACGGCCCTGTGACACCCTGGGTTCGGACATCTAGCCTCCGGACCTCGGAGACAGTTTCCATTGTTCTAAACCACCCAGGTGGTGATGTTTTTATGGCAGCTCCAGGAAACTCACATGGATTTCTAACGTCCACAAGTCATTACTAGATCTAATGCTGGTCACCTACTAAATCCAGCTATTGTGTCACAGAGTTGAACTGTTTGATTCTCCTCTGGTCAATGAAAGATAACTACTATCCATTAGCCCTAGAATCTAATCCTTCATTTTAATCAGAGCTGGTGGGCACCAGCTCTGGGCCAAGCCCCAGGGTGCACCGCCTTGAATGAGATCCTGCCACTGCCTTCAGGTGCTTAGACCCATGAGAGGTGTGGGAGCCGGAGCCGCTCCTGCCCCCTGTGTCCCCTCCACAACCGACGCCTCTCAAGCACGGACTCTGGCGACTGAGAGGGGTGGGCCCACCTTCCCTCAGGACCAGCCCTCCACCAGTAAATGCCCACTCACTGGCCCCGCTCTGAGGCACCCGCGTCTGCCCCAGCTGCCCTGTTGGGCCAGAGCCCCAGGCGCCACTAGCAGGAGCCTGCTGGAAGGTGGAAGGTGCGCCTGAATCGGCTTCCCTCCCTCACTTCTCCCCTTGCCTGCTGGTGCTTCCTGGGATGACACCCGACATCAGCTGCTTAGATCCACATCCTTGATTCAGGACCTGCTTCTGGGAACACCCAAACTAAACAGCAAATCCTTTAGGAAGGACCACAAATGAATGAATTAAATACCGCCCAGCTAACAAGTCCTACATGGGAACGAAGAGCAGCCCGCAATAGAAAACGATAGGCAGGCTTTCCCCCTTCGGGTGGGTGACCAGGGAAGCTCTATCTCAGGGGGTGACAGGTAGGACCCCTGGGAAGGCAAGAAGCAGCTGTCTGAAGAGAAGGGAGGGGAGCGGGCGCTCAGAGTGACAGCACTGCAGAGGCCCTCCCCCTCCAGGTGGGCTCAGTGCCCCCGAGGGTCTGGAAGAACCAGGGGGACTCAGGCGGGGGGAGGGCCACAAAGGGGGGTGGCCCGGGGCCAGGCAGGGCCAGGCGGGGCAGGGAGCGCAGTCCTTTTTTTGTTGTTGTTTTTCACATGAAATGGGGTGTCGTGGAGTTATTTCGGACATGAAGGAGCACAGCCCCATTTAGATTTAGGGGTCACCCTCTCTTCTGGGTGGAAGGAGGACTGCAGAGGCTGAAGGAGAAAAAGAAGACAGACACCGGTCCCAAGAAAGACACTGCTGGCTCCTCCGCACCCAGACATAGCGACAAGGGGGAGGTGGGACTTGCTCCTGCGTCCTCTCCCACCTGAACGCCACACAGGGCACTCTGAACGTGGGTGACGTCCTCTGATGGTCTGTGTAGGCCTGCCTGAGGTTGGTCTGTGCGGACCCACGTGACCCTTCCGCACAGCCTGTTTCAGGTGCTTTCTGAAATCCTGAATGAAGATCTGAGCTGGAACTGTAACGAAGCCACTCGATTTTCTGCGGGATTTAAGGGGATGGGGAGAGAAGTAAAGGAGCTGGGGACCATTTCCAAATGTCTAGGTTCTGTGATGACCATGGCCTTGGACTGTTGCCATCAACATGAGAAGAGGAAGGCCAGATGGAGGGGGAAGGAACAGGTGACAGAAGACAGATGAGCCCACACCCCTGCCCCTGCACATCTCCCACATAGCAGGTGACGTATGCAGTGAGTACAGGCAGGAGCTGTGTCCCTGGGGGCCTGAAAACTGGCGGGAGGTAGCGCACACACACACACACACACGCATACACACACCAAGTCAACATTTACTGGGAACTTACAACAGGCCAGGGCTCTGCGGGCACCTTTCCACTCACCACAAAACCACACGAAAAGCCACCAGAGTTCCTGAGTGGATGGAAGAACACCCAGCAGCCACCTTTCCTAGGTGGCTAGGAAACTGTCCTATGCAATAGCCACCACAACTGAGCCGGTAACAAGGGTTATCTGTGAGGACCCCAAGGAGCAGCGGGTGATACATTCTGACTGGCCAGTGACAGAACGTCATGCGTGTGAGCATGAAAGGTGACCTGAGTCCTTCAGTGCGGAAAAGGGAAGGCATGTCAGGGACAGGAAGTCACTCGGCAGTGGCAGAGGCAGGAACGCCATGACTGGACTTCCATTCAAAGGATCATACTCTGCCTCAGCACTCACTGCTGCTGTGTGCTTGTTGGAGCGATTCTGGTCAGTGCCTGCCCTCTGCTGCGCCTCGCTCTCTGCAGGAGCCGGGGCTGCACCCCAGCTGCACAGCAGGTCAGAGGGGCTGCAGGGAGCACCCTCTGGCTGAACAAGTGTGCACGAGTCCAGCATGAAGGAATGAGTGAGTAAAGGGAGTAGCAAGCCAGCCACCAGCTACGTGCGGGGCCCGCACCACAGGGCCCTAGGCTGCGGGTCCGGCTGGCTGGAGTGGAGAATGACACAGTAGGGGTGCGAGCCTACGAGGGGACAACTGCGGGAAGAGCTGCTCCGTCTCCGAATAGCTGGCCCATCGTGGGCAGAGCAGGCACCCCAACTCTCTCACTTCACAAACATCACATACCACGGCGTGGCCTATTACCCCATCAGCAGACTGGCAGAGCTTCCTCAGTGCCAGGGATTTACGTATTGGGGACTCTTGCCGCTCCTCTGCCTAACAAGACGCAGAGTTAGAAACCACTTAAATGATAATCTCGTCCCAGTGTCCCTTGCTGATGCCTGCTCTTACAGAAGCCTTGGTGTAGCAAAGCCCACCCACCGGGCACAGGGGCCAGGACTCGGGAGCTGGTGGCCTCAGCCAGGGCCTCAGGTCCAGCCCTTGGTCCCTCACTGGGGGATGGTGTGAAGACACAGCCTCACCCTGCTCAGGATCTGCATTTCTGAAGTTGGCGTCACTGGACGACTCTTAGTTTTCAATAAGTTAATATGTCTGAAATGTGCAGGAAAACGGCTCACGATAGAAAGTACTCAGTGAATGCTATTAAATACACTGCAAGGACTCTCCCATAAGTATAAGGAGGTACGCTTCAGTTATACACCAACAGTCAAGTGACTCATTATGCGTGTCCAGTGGCCATCTACCCTTTCTGAACCTGGACGTGGAACGCACTTGAAAGACATCCCCAAAGCCGACGTGTTCAACTCACTACGTATCTCCACCTCAGCAACTGGGCCCAGCGTGTGTGAGCTCATTGTGACTGCAAGGCACTCTCCGGGCTGTGACATGGGGACATTTTATTAAAAGAAGCAGAGACTTTTATTTATTGCTCATTGCTCTTCATGGTTCACAGCCTGCCATGATGTGA
>PVIA01011390.1:0-44770 GCA_004024845.1 Tonatia bakeri
GGGAGAACTTGAATGGGAGTAAGGGGGTGAAAACTGTACTTGAACATTCATTTAAATAAAAAAAAAGAAACAGCAAAAAAAAGTGTCATTTATGAGAGGCTGAGTTATATTAAGACATTTACTTGGAAAAGAATTCCTGATACTTAATGGGTACAGAGAGGAAATACTTTGGGTTCTTTTTTTCCAAGTTTGAAAGACAGTTTTTCTTTGTAGATTGACTGCAGAAGCAACAGGTGTGGAGCTGGAGAGGTGGCACATGGAATAGAGCCAGGATACAGTGGGGCTGGACAAGAGATCTTCAGGAGCAGAGGGCCAAGCCAAACCTTGTGCAGCCAAGCAGGATGTGCCACAAGACAGAATTAAAACCAACCAGAGAGTCTTTTTGAGCCACCACAAATACTCAAATTCCATCACTGCTTCTTCTTGTATCAATCCAAGAAATAATTTCTGTTTATGAAAAATGTACATCTCCTTGAAGTAGATCAAGATTTAGATATAGCATCTTTTTAAAGCTTAACATTAGCACTGACTGATTATTTTAAAGAGAGAATCATAAATAAGAAAATGTCAAATTGACACTGAAGAATGCTTGAAGAAACACTGCAAGAATAAACAAGAAAATAAAAATCGTTACCTCTGATTGGCAATGAGGAACAGAGTAGATTCTGACAAGAGTGGAATCAGAAACAGTTTATATAATTTTGATTTTGTATTGCTTTAATTTTTGAACTGATTCAGAAGTCATAAATATATAAAAATATATATGTACTATATTCAGTCTCTGATTGTATATTTTTCTTGGCTTGTGTTATCCATTCCAGGACTCTACTAGTCTTCAGGAAGTGTTTTTGAAAGCTTCTGAGTCATGAAATTATTTGCAACTCTCTCTGTTTGGCCACATTGAATGTGAGGTGCTTGTAAATTATTGGCTTATGTTGCCAATGGGTCAGTGAACCAGGAGGAGTGATAAAAAAAGTCTCATTTTTAATGAATTTGTCAAAACTAGAGTTATTTTCTAATGATTTTCTATAAAAATGGAAATTAGACTCTAAACCTAAGAAAATTTTGCTGAAGTAGAAAAGAAGCTCAGGGATGTTTGGATGTTTATTGTGCAATGGAGTTTTCTTGTAGTGGAGTACTCAGTATGACAGAAAAAGAGGATGCTTGACATGAGGTTGAAGGACATAAGTGTGCATGGTTGCAGAGGTATAGCTGACACATTCTCAGCTGCCTAGGAGAGGAGGGAAGTAATACTTGGGGGGATAGATACTTCTCTCTAACAGTCAGGAATATTGGACCATGTCTCTTTGCCAACAGTTATATTGTGCAAGAACAAAGAATTTAATTTCACTGGAAAGACTGCTTTTAAAATACATTTTGACAGGTTTCTAGAAAGTTACTGATATATTGACTACCACTGCAGGCAAATGGGAACATTTGAGCTGCCAGAGTCATGCTCATTCTATGTAAAAGGAGAATTTTCATTAAAATTGAACTCTAAAAAATGCAATTTTTATGCACTCTTATAATTGTTGGTAATTAATATCCACTTGAGTGTCTACTTGTGCTTGCTGTTCTGAGATCTATACCATGCTCCAAAAATTCCTTCTAAGCTGAAATATTCTGCAGGCAGTTCAGATTTTAGAAATATCCTTGAATCAAGAGTGCCAGGTTTGTTGTCTGAGCAGAGCTTAAATATGTGGATGTGCTTTCTCTTCTACCTACCAGAATTTTCTTTCTGGCTCAGAGGAAGGAGTCTGGATTCTGGCAGCCTCAGCGGTTATTCTGTCTGTGACACTTACTAATTTTGTGACTTTGGGCATGTTAACCTGTCTGTGTCTCGTGCACCTCATTTACCTCATCTGCAAAGAGAGGATGAGAGAAGAGTACTTCATCAGAGTTTTTGTTAGGATTAAATAAGAGAATTCTCATGAAATGCCTAGCATTGTGCCTGGCATAGAGCAAAGAACCAATAGAGTAAATATCAGTGTTATTAGTGTTATTCTTCTGCATAACATGTCTCTTTTCATAATAACTACTTTTTACCTTCAAGGCATTTGTGCCAACATATATCAGTAATGCAGATTTCAGTATAATAGAATACATCTGTTCCCTAAAAGGGCCTGGTTTCTTGATTTATCTTCTTGTTAAGTCCATCATACTTTGTTATGCACAAATGGGTTCAATAGAAAGGTTTATATGTGAATGATTCTATCATGTGTGAAGACCAGAGTTGTTTTATAGTGCATGGCTGGGAGTCACCCCTGGAAATTCCAATGCAATTGATCTGGCATGTTGGCATGTGGCCCAGGGAATGGGGATTTATAATTTCTTTCCTGGGTGATTCCCATGTGCAGCCAAAATTGAGAACCAGATTACAGAATGCTGGCAATATTTAGAAATATTTAAGAAGCTATTATTTTAAATTTCATACCATATTAATTTGTGAATTAAGTCCATTTATTGACCAAATTGGTGCCTCTATCTCAAAAATCACTTTTGAATCTGTAGAGAAAAGTCTTCAGAGGATATATAATGAAATATACTTTACCCTCATCTGTTATTAGAATGACTTTAGACCTCAGTAATAATACATTTTGTCAAAATTTTTTGGAGTAAAGAGAAATTGTGAAAACTATATATGAATATCTTTGCATAGGCAAGTCTTGTCATAGTATCTCCACTTTTTGAAAGAACACTCGGTTGGAATGCTCCCATAGGCTGGAACATTTTTCTAAGCCTCAGTTTTCCATCCTTAAATGGAAATAATAACCCCTGTCTTGCTAATTTACTAGGTGGCGTTGAGGAGTGCATGAATTGGTCTACAGTAAAGCTTGGTGTGATGAAGGTATAATATGATCAGGTTGCCAGTAAGTGCAGCCTGTGAGAAATGATTAGTTTACAAAAGCCTTCCTATCCACTATCATATTTAACCTTTACACCAACTGCATGGAGAGGGAAGGGAAAGATTATTCCCATTTTACAAATAAGGAAACGGAGGCTTAGAAATGTAAAGTGATTTATAAATGACCAAGTGACTTTTAAGTGAAAGAGTTAGAGCCCCAGCTCATATCTCAATGTAGATATCATAATTTCTAGACACACTGAAAAATTCTTTAGAAACAACAAAACTTGTTTATTCAGTTACCATGAAGTAGGTTTTCACCATTCCTCGATGCATGCAATTATCTTTGCAGATTGAGTATTTAGTATTTGTTAAAGATGTTCCAACATCATTTGGGCAGTTTAGTAGTCTGAAGAGAGTGGTTGTATATAGATGTTTCAGTGAGTCCTGCTGCTGTCTAAATATGACTTAGAAGTTCTGATTTTAAAAACTCCTTTGAAGGCCTTGTTCACATTTCCAGATCTAAAGTTCTCATGTGTCTTCCCTATATGTATAAAATAATTATGACCTGTTTTTAGCTTTTTAAAGATGGTTTTGAATTTAGCACTTCACACTTAAGTGCTCATAGATATAAGCAGATAAAAATAAATACATCACTGAGGTGTGATTTTGAAGGTATTGAGTAGCGGAGCTTCTCTTTTTTTAACTATTAGAAGGTTTTACAGGGTTAGGTCAATGTTAGTAAGTAAAAATATCTAGGAATTTTATAAAAAGCAGAAATTCCTTTAGTAGAACCACACGAAAAGAGTTATAGCTTATATTTGTACTTTGGATGAACTAAATAGGCATTTTTACGTTTTTACAAAGACAGCCAAAATGAAGGTATTTTAGTGCCAGTTGGATATAGAAAGCAGTGAGATTGAATTATGTACCTTAATGTATATTACTATTACAGTAAATCTATATTAGTTAACAGTGTTTTTAAATACACTTGCCATTTTAAAATGTCAGTGATTTTTAATCTTTCCTCAATTAACTTTCAAAATGTCCTAATTAAGTAAACAATGATTATTAAACTTCATGATATATACAAACCAGATAAATTTAAACTGGTTTCTAGTCTCTTTCACTCAGTTTTTCCCCACAAAAGTAGTTAATTTTTACTATTCTTTTAGGGTCTGTATATTTTGATGAAAGGAAACTAATGGGTTTACTATATTGGAATCCAAATTAAATTCCCAAAGTTTTTCCCTACTGGCAATTTCTAATAAAATATAATCCTAAGGGAAGGTAACCAACAGAGTGTAAATGAAACAATTATTTATTTTTGAGTGTGATGGAAACCTGGGAGGCAGAAAGGACAAAGAATGGGGTAGTAGGAAGAGAAACAGTTTGAGAATTGGAAGACCTAGGATCCTGCCTCCTATTTCTGTCATACCTTCTGTGAGGTCCATTATCTTTCTCATTTTAGTTTACTCATTTATAAAATTATGTTTCAGAACTAGATGATTGCTAAAATCTCTTCCTGTTCCAACAGTCTCTGTTTTAAGAGTCTATCCTGCATTGTCAGTCTGAGTGTGCTACCACTGTGAGCTAATGAAGATGGCATAATTGAACCACTTCAATCTCAGTGAATCTACATGTATCCTGGTTAAATGCACCTGTGACTTATAATGATGAAAATGGGGGTTGCCTGTGTACAAGATCAGGTTTAAGGTAAAGAATAAAAAAGTATCTGAGAAAAGAAGATGGGAAGAAATCACTTGAATTTGAAGATGGAGGAGGCATGGGTCTCTCTCTTCTTTTGTCATTAACTTGATGAGGGCTTGTGACAGCTCCCCTCATCTCAGGAGGGCTTTAATTTCATTCTATGTTAACAAGAACATTTTCTCTGGTATTGGAGGTCAAGAACAGACAGGTGGGTAAAATCAGATCTAATATAAAAGCTCCACTCTAGAGAGAAACTTCTGACCATCACACCTTACATTGAAATAGCAGAATTCGAGCATACCTTGTTTTATTGTGATTCATTTTGTTGTGCATTACAGATATTACATTTGTTTTTTTTCCAAATTGAAGGAGACTCTCCACCAGAAAAAAAGATTACAACTCACTTTATAAAGATACTCTATAGACACTTCTCCAAAGAGGACATATGGATGGCCAATAAACATGAGAAGATGCTCAACATCACTAATCATCAGAGAGATCCAAATTAAAACCACAATGAGATACCATCTCACACCTGTCAGAATTACTATCATCAATAAATCAACAAACAAGTGCTGGTGAGGATGCAGAGAAAAGGGAATCCTTCCCCACTGTTAGCGGGAATACAGACTGGTGCAACCACTGTGGAAAGCACTAAGGAGACACCTCAAAAAATTAAAAATGGATCTGTCTTTTTACCCAGTGTTCTCACTTCTGGGAATATACTGAAGAAACCCAAAACACTAATTCAAAAGGTCATAAGCATCCCTATGTTCATTGCAGCATTATTTACAATCACCAAGAAGCAGCCCAAATGTCCCTCAGTAGATGAGTGCATAAAACAACTACGAGACATTTACACAATGGAATACTACTCAGCCATAAAAATAAGAAAGTTTACCCTTTGCAACAGTATGGATGGATCTGGAGAACATTATGCTAAGTAAAATAAGCTACTCAGAGAAAGACAAATACCATATGTGGAATCTAATGAACAAGAAAAATGGGGACATATTTATAGATGGAGAGCAGGATGACTGCTAGTGGGTAGTTATGGGGTGGAGGGATTGATCAAAAAGGAAAAAGGACTCACGGACATGGACAGCAGTGTGGTGACTGCAGCAGGGAATGGGGTATAAAGGGATTAAATGGTAATGGGAAAATATAATAATTTTAATAGATACTTTATTGCTGTTCCTTGGAATCAAACCCATAGTATCTCTGATGTATGTCTGTAGTTAAATTGAATGTGTGCTTCTTTCTGTCCTTTTCTTGTCAGCTGAGGCATATGTCAGTGAGGCAGGAATTCCATAAAAATAAGCTGTAGAGAGAAAAGCCAAAGATCTTTGGTTAATTAGGAATAAATTGAGTTTTGACTGTTCAGTGATTTTTATATCACCACAGTGTGACAATGTTTATTATATCTGGGAGAAACATATTGAAAGAACATCTTAACTTGCTAAGAGTGGAGAGTCCTTGAGTTGAGCTTTTTGGTTCAAATTCCCAATATGAAAGTGAGTTTTCACATTGATAGGACCAATTCACCCTGTCCTCATCAATATGAATAAACTATAATTATTTAGACAAATAGCATGATGATTACTTCATATTTCTGACTTGGGCATTTCTTTATAGGCTGTTGGAGTCTTTTGTTTCTTTGGAAAACAAGCCTGGGAGTGTGAAGATACATCGGATCATCAGGTGATAGACATGTACTTTCCTTTGGCCTCTGAAGGACTCACAGATTCAAACACAATATGTCTGAATCATAAGAACTTTAATTAGTAGATAAAAATGTCCTCATAATTATAAACAGCCATAGATATAATGAGAGGGTAAATACCTATCTGTGGTTTTAATTAGCTGGTGTTTCAAATTAGTAATTTTGGTTTCAGTCATAAATCAGTGATGTTCTATACACTATGAAAGCCACATGTAGTTTATTCTTTTTTATACCTCGCCCTGTGAAGCTTTCAACACAATGCCATGCTGAGTGAAAAAGAAAAAAATTTGGACAGATTTTTTTTGCCTTCTAAGAGCAGTAGAATTCTCTGGAGATTAAATCACTCTCCCCAAATATATGAGAATTCATTATTCATTGTTTTATGTGTTTTAAAATGCAATAGGCAGTTTTCTTGCAACAGATAACACCCATATGCACACTCAGTCTGCTCTTCAGATTTTCATCTGGATTTTGGTAGCTAATGAACTAATGCAAAGTGCAACCAAGTGCCTCCAACAAATCAATCCCAGGTCAAAAGCATGCAAAGTGTCTTGACTGTTGGCCACTTGAAGAGTTGTCCTACAAGTTGAAACATGTTTCTGTTTCTTCTCCTTTTTTCCCTTCAAGTATTTAATTATATCTATGTCTCAAAGGAGGTAATTTGCAAATTCAAGAGACCAAAGTACTTCAGTGCTCTTCATGAGAGAATCAAATGTGATCTATGGGAATGGGTCTGTTATTCTGGGCTGTTATTCTGTATCTGTATTCAGGTACACAAAATGAACAGACTAACTAGGAAACTGACATCTTGCTCACGTTTCTCAGAAGCAGGAGACTTTGGCTCTTGTTTGTACATTGAGAATCATCTGCTATAGAAGGCACACAAATTATGTACTTCTCTTTTGCAACAAAGCCTCCTCCCACTGTGACTAAATATTGCTTTAACTTGTTCACTCCACCTCCAACTCTGACATCCAATCTTCCTTAGATTTTCACAAATTAATGATGGTCTTGAGTACCCATACTCAATGCATGGTGCTGAGGTCAAATCTCGTGTTCCACACTTCTTGGACTGAAGATGTTACTATCCCTGGGTAATTCCACATCAACCTCTAATAAATACATTGTGATACATGGCAACTGTTTGAGGTTCTGAACCCAACTTGTGAATGGAAATGAGAGATGATACTAGCAAATGTAATACCTGTGGATATCATTTGAGACTGCAAGTAGGTAGACTGGCTTTCAGTATCTGGACTTGGCATCTTTCTTGAGAAGGTAGGACCCATATGTGGGTCCTGAGCTTTGAATAGAGTTCTGGAGGCTCTTTGTTTTTATAGACAATAATAACATTTGTTGAGAATATACATGAGTAGCCCAGTGAGCTCTCACGTATCTGACACTGTTCATATTATGAAAGCATATTGTACATTTAAATATCCTATAAATGTTGCCACTATTTTTCAAATCAACAAATGAAGTGTTGTTTATCCAGAAGATGACTTTCAAAGTCACTTTGAACTTGTCAGTTCAAGGATTCCTATGGGGAAAGGTGTTTGATTAAGTGTAGTGGCAGCTTACTCTCCATGTGTATCAATATCTAGATAAGTTCACATGGATATTTCACATTCCTTGGCTCTTATTTTGTAAATTAAATTTATTATACTCATAAGCAAACTAGGCTGCCACTGATGGGCATTAAGACTTGAACTGCATTCTAAACCTCTCAACTGCACATTTATATCAGTGTAACTCTTGTACTTTTTTTAGCTATTAAGTTTATTCATATGTCAATTGTCTAATTAAGTCTTAACATGAAAATATTAACATGGAGAAGAAAAGCAAAATTTATCTAGCACCTACTAAGCATTTTACATAAGTCATATAATTCAGATTTGTGCAACATATATGTACTCACTGAGCGGGTGAGACTCAGTTGCTTGGAACATCATCCCACAAGGCAAAAGGTTACCAGTTTAATTCCCAGTCAGGGCATATGCCCATCTTGTGGGTTTGGTCAGGGCACGTGCAGGGGCCAGCTGGTTGATGATTCTCCCTTACAATAATATTCCTCTCCTTCTCTTTCTTCCTCCCTTCCTCTTTCTCTAAAAATATAAATAAGTAAAGTCTTTAAAAATAAATAAAGAAGCATTTTTGTTCTGTAATATCCAAGGGCCCAGAATATATCTTAGTCATTGTCTGAAAGCTTTCCTACTGATCCTCCAATGGGAAAACCTGAAATGTGATAAGTCTCACAGAGATACTTGTATTTATAAAACATTTATGTGTTAAATTTATTTAAGGTTTTTACAGATTTTTTTCATTAACAGAAGTTTGTTGTTCAAGTCAGACCCCCCGCTTTGTGAAATGTTTACCAAAAAGGCTTTCAGTCACCCTAGCTAAAAATTATGCTCTCAATTCAGTATAAATTTGATAGCCTTAACTTGTACTTTTTCTCCTTATTGATAACAAGAGAGAGTTAAATGGCTTACATGACTAATTAATCTATTTGTCCTTTTGTCTTTTTCTTTTCATATTAGTCACTATGAACAAGACTGTAGTGCACTTAAAAAAAGAGAATGGGAGTGGAGAAATCAAGAAGTCCAGCAAGGAGATGATCTCTTTTCTTCAGGCTTTGATCTTTTGGGGGAGCCCTACAAGGTAGTTGAATATCTATGTAATTTATCTTTCTGGAAAATAGTTACTTGTTACATCTTTGAATGCACTAATCAACATTTAATGTATATTTAAGTCATCCAAATAATTTCCAGGATAATATATTTTACAAATGAATTATATACATATACTGTATTTGGGACAATTGCAAGGTTATGAGGAAGTCTTCAAAGGCAGATGCCATCTTCTTTGGTGAGTATAATAAGATTTGAAAGGGACTTTTGAGACTTTCTGTCTGCAAAGAGATCTTTATTGCCTAACACTTTCTACAGCAAGGAATACTCCCATGATACTTTCTCCCGCTTTGAATATCAGCAAGGCAGCCCCTGAAGACTTTTTGGAATGCCAATATATATATTTATTTCTCTTCCCTGTAAGTGCCATCCATTGCAAGGCTACTGCATTCCTTTTCCATTTTAGGTTTTTAGCATCCGTTCGGTTTTTTGGTCAATAATCATGGTTTCGGAGACTGCTTCAATCAGACCAGGTAGTGTAGCTAGGTTGACTTTCTAGTGGTATTCTAACTAGTGTGTAGCTCCAATAACAATCATACTTTTATGTCTAAGTATTGATTTGACAATAACTGGCTCTGAACTTTCTATTTGGAGTGGAGATTGATGAGAGAATCTTTTCAAACTGCTGGAAGCTGGTTGGTTTTTATTGAAATTTCACAGCAGTGTAATTTTCTGTAATAAAACAAAAATTATGTAAGAGGTGAAATAAAAATAGAGATTTTTATGCGTTCTGATTTTAGAAGAGCACCATTTATAGAACAGTGACTTCTTGAAAATGAAACTTCTTAATAAGGATTGCAAGGGTACAAATACTACTATTAGGTAGAGAGTATGCTGTTTGGATTGATGACTAATGAAACTAGACTCTTACTGCCTTGATTAAAATAAATAAGAAACTCTTGATCAAGACCCTCAAGTGTCTCCCAAGTTTATTACCGCTGACAAAGAGACTTAAGTCACCTGAACTACTAGTTTTAATTTGTAGGTAATGATATTATTTTAAAATGATTTTTCTATCTCGATTTAATTTTTATACTACTTTTGAATGTGCTATTTAGACATATGATTAGTTTAACAAGCATTTATTGAAGGCTCATTATTTGCAAGTCATGTCTTAGACTAGTTACAAAGGGAAATATGGCGTAGTTCCTGCCTTCAACAAATTTATTATACAGTGGTAGAAATCATAATGAATGAGTGAGTGCTTGACTACATGACATCTGCTAAAGAGATAGGGGAAGGATTAGTGAAGACATGGCACCCCATTTGAAGGAGTTTGGATATGATTCTGTTCATGAAGACAAATTATTACAAATTTTCAAGTCAGGGCATGACAAGAACATAGAATTATAAAAGATAATGTTGAAAATGTGGAGAATGGATTGGAGGGAAGGCAAACTAGAGGCAGATAAAGAAGCTATTATAGTTTGCTAAGGGGAGTTCATGGCAGACAGGATTTAAGGTAGAGTAAGGAAGTTGCAATGGTGAGCCTGGTGTCTGTTTGGATGTGGGGAGAGTGATATAGGAATTATTTCCATCTGTTTGACTTGAGAGGATGGTGGTATTAGTAGGTTGTTCAGGAGGACAACAGGGTTAATACTTGTAGGAAAAATAATAATATTTTGAGTGTGTTGGTTTTGAGATACCAGTTGGATATTAAAGGAGAGATATCCTCTAGGCATTGGATATGTGTATCTGGAGCTAATGAGAGTTTTCAAGAGAGAGAGCTAGATGTTATCTTGTAGGTGGCAATTGAAGCTGTGAGAATGAATATCACTGGGTAAGATTACTGAGTAAGGACAAAGAAAAAAACTTGGGGAGTAAAACATTTTAGGGGTAAAATAGCTGGTAAAAGCTGAGTCCATGAAAGAAACTAAAAGGGAGTAAATGATCAAAGAGGTAGGAAGGGAACTAGGAGAAAATCACTTAATAGAACCAAATAAGGGATTTACAGAGGAGGGATTTGCTGGTTACATGTGTTAGAGAGGTCAGGAAAGGTGAGAACTAGACAATGGATGTTGGGTTTGGCAGATCAGAATTAATTATTGACCTTAGGGAGAGTTGTTTTATTTGTTGATGGTGGTGGTCATTGTGGGAAGCCAAATTGTGAGAGCTTGGAGAGTAAATAGGAAGTAGTAAAATAAAGAAAGAGAGGCAGTAAAAGTAGAAAAGGTCTTTCAGAGAGATTTTGTATTGAGGGAGACATTAAAGAAGCAAGTTAGAATGCAAACAGAGAAATTATATGGAAGAAAGGCTTTTTTTAAGTGAAAGAAACTTGAATGTGTTCACAGATTGATGGGAAGAAAGTGATGTTATTGGAGATAGAAAGGGTGAAGAACATACAAGAGGGAGAGATGAGGATAAATAAAATAAGATTCCAGAGGTGATGAGAAAACAGAAAATCAAGAACATGTGAGCCATGGGAAGAAAGATGGGAATGGAATATTAGATTGAGAACAAAGCAAGAGAGTGGAAGGACGATTGGGTTCAAGACAAGAAGTCGTGGCTTCCAGTTTTTACAGACAATGGAAGAGAAGTCAAAGGATGATAGATGTTTCATCCTTTCTTGAGAAAAGAAAACAACCACATAAGTTTTACATATTATATTTGGATAAGTTAAAAAATTAACTTTACACGAAGTGTGCATCCTTAAAATCCAATACTCCATATTCAACACTCTTATGAGGTGTAGCATCCTTGGTTTATTCCCCTTCTGTAATTTCAAGTCCTTTTAAATTAGTAGTCTCATACCTTTAAGTTAAACATCATCTTTTGTTTACAAGGACTATTTTATGTATGTATACATATTTATTTTTAGATGTAAGTGTTATTTTTTCAAGTAGGCAATTAAAAATATGTTATCAACATTGTTAGAAGTTTTAAAAAGCCATCTTGATATGTCAAAGGCATATTAGATAGAGACACTAACAGGGACTTTAGTATAGTACAGGGCTAGGCCTATTATGTGATTAGCAGTCTGTTGCCTTTATGCTTCTTGATGAAGAAGAGGCTCTGTTTTTGATAAAGATTGTGAAGGAAAAGAATAATGTTAACAGTTGATGACCTAGTAATTTTCTTTCACCATTGCTTTTATGATCAGCTGCCATTTTACACTGTGTCCATGTTCAGAGTTTTCTAGGTGATCACTGGAGCATAGGTCTGTCCTTTTCCTATATTAGGATGCTAAAACTGATGTGCACTTCCAAAAACTCCCCATAACTTGACTGGTGTGGACATCCTTGGAGTAGCTTGATATGCTATTGGCAGTGGGAATTCTAGAGCTAGCCCACACGCTAGCTCTAGAATGAAGGCATACCACATCCCTTTTTGAGTGGGAGTGCTTATCAAATTAAAAATCAAAATCCCTGGTGATGGACAAGGACTTTCAGGAAACTTTTTGCCACCATAAAACCTAAAACATATTGAGCGCGGGCTGCGAACCAGGCATCGCAGGTTCGATTCCCAGTCCGGGCACATGCCTAGGTTGCAGGCCATGTCCCCCAGCAACCGCACACTGATGTTTCTCTCTCTCTCTCTCTCTCTCTCTCCTTCCCTTCCCTCTCTAAAAAAAAATAAATAAATAAAATCTTTAAAAAAAAAAAACCTAAAACATTGCTTGATCAATTGTCCAACAGTGTCAGTGATAATAAACTAGTCAATGAACATCAGTCCCTAGGACTGACCACCCTTTCTAGGCAGAAATAAGAAACAGTGATTTCTCATGTCCTTCACTGATTTCTTTCCTTTCTTTGCTTCATCTCTACCACTCCCAGAATGGTAAGAATATTTACCACTCCTAGATTTGATAGGTAGGTAATCTCTGTGTGGCTGCTTTTGTTGCTTATGCCTTTCTAATTTGAGTTAGTTTGTGCTATGCTGTGGGGAGGGATGTGTTTAAAAGTGATTGAAAAGTGTGATGTGTCTAGGTTAGTATGAAAAGGTTGAGAGGGATGAGGAACTAGAATATACCAAGTGTGGACTGTTTGCCAGGCACTGTGCTGGGGCTTTATGTATGTGTGTGTTTAGTTCTTTAAACAACTGGAGTAAACATCTTCCCCATGTTTTCCATGAGGAATTTGAGACTAAGAGGGGTGAGTAGCTTCTTTGCACCTTAATATCCATATAAGTGGTAATATAGACCCAGTTCTGTTCAATTCCATATCTGTAACAGGAAGCTGTTCATATACTCTGACAGGAAGTTAGAAGAAGCTTACCCCCTGTGTGACTCCATTTCTCTGGCCTATAGTTTCCTCTCCTCTGAAGAGAATAATAATACCTGATAACAACAACAACAACAACTAACATTTACAGCTCTTCACAGCTCAATAAGAATAAGGAAACAAGGACTGGAGCACAGAGAAGTTAAGTGGATTATCTTAGGCCATTTGCATTGGAACAGTTAGAAGCTAGATTGAGAATACAGCTGCTTTACTGACTCTCATGGTTGAAAAGATCAAGGCAAACGACCTGGGAAACTTTGCCCTGAAATCTGTAAAGTACTGTACAAATTCAAGTTATTATCATTAAAGAAATAGCTATTTACTGCTTAGAGACATTAATTGAAAAAATATTAGAATTAGAAAAAAATAAATTACTAAATTACATACATTAGCTAAAATGAAATAAAAGGAAGAAATGAACCTCAAAATTTAAGTTATTTAGTTATGTTTATTAAAAAGAAATACTATGGTACAATTACCTTCTAGCACATTAGTTCTGCAATGAAATTATACTAGTGATTGGTAGATAGCGTTAGAAACAAACTGAGGCAACTTTGCATTTCCTAAAGTAATGAGAGGCAGAAAGCTTAAATGAAGGAGTGCTGTTAGTCATGAGCCACAAACCAGACATGTAATTCATTCCTGAAAATACTTGGAAAATGCATTTCCTTGATAATGGAGAAATTGTGTTTACCCAGAAAGTAATGGCTGCAGAGGTTACCTTTAAAGAATCAATCAATTAACTAGAATGGGAAGTAAAGAATTGGCCAAATTGGAAAAAAAAAACTGTAATTATTAAAATGACCAGATTTCATCTTTCCTAGTTTTATAATGTTGAATCAATACTGCCCAGAATGTCTTGTTCTTAATAGGATTGCTAAAACTCTGTAGGGTGAAAAACAAGTTGCTATGGTGTATAATGAGAGTACATTGTGTAGGTGTACATAAACATATTTCAGGCTTCGCTGAGTTTTCTATCCTGTGGATTGCATATAGGCATCATGAGAAATTTAAAAACTGGTTGTCATTTACCCACCTCCAATGATGGGGAGGCAGAGACTTAACTCTGCCCATTTGGACTGTACTATTAATTATTGGAGATTGATAATGATGAACTTCTGAGGCTATGTGTCTGTGTGCCTTCCATGTCTATCTCTGTCTCATGAGTGTTTTCAGCTTACCAGTATATGTCTTAAAAATGACTACAGTAATTCCTACTTGTAGCCACAGCATGTCTGTTATACAAATCATCTGGATCTTCCTTCAATCAGCAACACAGAAAGTGGAATTCTGGAATTCTGATACATGCTTAGATATCTTTTCCATCTCTAGGAAACTAGAGTATATGAATAAAATTGGAGGAAATAGCGTTAGAAACAAACTGAGGCAACTTTGCATTTCCTAAAGTAATGAGAGGCAGAAAGCTTAAATGAAGGAGTGCTGTTAGTCATGAGCCCTACAAATAATTCAATCTTGAACTATCTTTCTGGTTACAATTCTCTCTGAGAGAATTCCTCTGTAAGGAAGTTAGTCTAAGGGAGCTAACATCCCTCCATTCCTTCAGGTTGCCCCAGCTCCATTCTTATACCGTTAATGCACAGGAAAGCCTCACAGTTGGAGATATTAGTCTAGCCTCATAACTCCACATGCAGACTTGCCTTCTCTGAGTTGGATTTTATTTTTTATTTTGGGGGGTACAGTGTTTTATTTTTTCATTTTTCATTTATTCTTTTTATAGTTGTTTGAAAAAAGTCATCTTTATTTCCCCACCACCACTTTCCCGCACCCTACCCACCCCCATATCCCACCCTCTATCCTTCCCCCCTTTTACTTTGTCCACGGGTCATTGATTTATGTTCCTTGACAACCCTTCCCCCTTTCCCCCATTATCTCTCTCCTCACTCCCCTTTGGTTACTGTCTGTTCTTTATTTCATACAATGCTCTTGCTTTTTAGTCATTGGAAGGAAAAGCCACATGAGGTCATCTTTGCATTTTTTTTGTAAAATTGGTACTAAAGACTATTTTACTGTTCAAAAGTTTTGTGACTGAACTTAATTCAATGAGAGGAATTTATTTTCATACTTTAGTACCTGGCAATCATTTGTTTTATTTAATGAATTAATGTATGCTTCCCTCCTTCTGACAAAAATGATTATATAAGCTATGAGCTTCTCCTTATTGCCTTAGCTACAAAGAAGCTCACAATTCAATTTCATGTTCAATCACAGTAACCAACTTAGCTTCTCTTTTGATTTTCTATTTATGTAGCTTTTACCCAAAATAAATTATTATGATATAGACAATGTATGAATTATAATTTGATCCTGTTCAATTCAGCAACAATTTATTGAGTGTCTAATATGCACCAGACATATTGCTAAGTCTTAAAAATAGAAGAACAAATAAAGGGTAGTCTCTGATCTTTAAAACTTTATACTTTTGTGCAGGAAATGAAATCATAACTGTCTATGTAATAGGAGATAGATTTTCTAGACTTATTTAGAAAGCTTTCAATTTTCCTCCAATTTTATTCATATAGACAGAGTTTTATACATTGACTAATTTATTACTTATCCTAATTTCAAGCATATTTTAAAACCTAGAGATGGAAAAGATATCTAAGCATGTATCAGAATTCCAGATCTTTATAACTGTAGACATAAATGAAGAGAAAATAAAACTTAACCAAGGTTTCCTCCATTGAAGTAAAGATGAGCCTGTTTCTTTTATTTACTGCTGAATAGGACCAGGAATGTGACTCCTGATGTGGCTGGCCTAGAGAGAGAAAATTACTTCTCAGGACTTTAAGGTATTGTGGTGGTCTTTGTGATATCATGGGACATGATTTTGATCCCATAGAAGTCTGTTTTAATGAAAGTTCAATTAATTTTAAATGAAAGACACGTAAAGTTTCAATAAAAGTTCAATAAATTTAATTTTGAACATCCTGATAGTTATAGCAATAAGGAAAAGTTCATAAGCTATAGAATTTTCTTTGATGGAAGGAAGCATGTCCTAACTCAATGAATGAGACAATGCAAAATGAAGGCATTTAAAATGAGAAATGAAGTGTTGTTTTCTTTGTTGTATAAGATCCTTGAAGTTAGCAAGGTATTAGTGTTCTTCAGGCAATCTTTAACCCTAGAGGTAAACAATTTGAGGGGCCAGTACAACAATGCTTTGCATTAAATTCTTATGGGGCCCTCAGCTCAATAAAATATCTTTGTCTGAGTTTAGGGATTGAATAGAGAGACTGGTTTTGGCTGCTGCCCAAATTGTTCATTGTCCAACTCTCTTGAAGAGGAGACAGAGGGTTTGTCTTTGCCTTAGCTGAAAAGTAATTGCTGCCATTGAATTGGATAAATTCAGGGTCTTTAGAGGATAAAAGTGATTTCTACCCATCTCTATTAATTATGTCTTTCAAATATATTTCTGAAAATCGAATATTCATTCTGCTGAGGATTATATGCAATGTTAATTGTTTAATCACTACTTCAGCACCAAGTTTATATGTAATGCAGTATAACATGTTCTTGAGGATAAGAAAACTAAATTGATATATGTATATTGATTCCCAAAATCCCCCATTCCTGACAGACCTCTCTTAGCATATATTTAGCATAATTCTCCTTAATCTTTAAAGTCATATTTTCTAAACTGCCCTAATTTTTTGAAAGTTTCTTCTATGATTTAACACATGGTATAAGTTGAATACTGTACACAATATATGGAGATCATGCTAATAATGAAGCCAAAGTTTCCATTTTGAATCGCTCTCTGGTTGTTCTTCCCTGGTATCTTATTCTGGCTCCTCTCCTTCTCTTAGTCAAAGGTTATTTTCCAGGGTTCTCATTAATCTTCCCATCTGACATTTTTTTCCCTGGGTGATTTAATCCATTTTCGACACTTCACTCTCTATTCATTTCCATATTCTCCCATCATCACATACAAAGAACAGCACACAATCATACAACCTAGGCTTAGACTAAATTTCAGATTGGCATACTCTCTGTGTGCACTAGGACACTGAGCTGTGGTAAAGGCATGTGAGAAATCTTAGATCTATCTTCAGTAGAGTCTGTACCACTGGGGAGGTGGTTACCTGCTCCTGTGCATGGAAAACAAGGTTTTGGTTTCCAGAATATAAAGGTTACATAGGATGGGTGTCTTCTCTATCCAGTCGCCCTACTGCCACATGCCTCCATGAGTGATAGTAACCTCGTTTTATTCCAACATCTTGGGCCAGAAGAGTACAGCCTAGGCACCAAGAAGTACTTTGCCCTTCTGAATTCAACAGCTTATTTTGATAATATCTTAAGCAGGTAAAGACAGTAAACAAGTCACTTTTGAAGTTGAAAAACTGAGCTTTCATCAGTAATTTCCAAGAATACAACTCCCTGCCAATACTGGTTATAAAAGGCTGTGCTTTCTATATTAGAAAAAATATGCAGGAAAATAGATTTTTTTAGTTTATTTATTTATTTATTTACTTATTTATTTATTTTTATAGAGAGGGGAAGGGTAGGACAGAGAGAAGGGGATAAACATCAATGTGTGGTTGCCTGTTGCACACCCCCTATTGGGAACCTGGCCCACAACCCAGGCATGTACCCTGACTGGGAACTAAACCAGTGACCCTAGTTTGCAAGCCAGCACTCAATCCACTGAGCCACACCAGTCAGGGCTAAATTCTTGAATAAATTTTCTCAATAATTGAAAAGACAAAGGAAATTTTGAGTCACTGTTGATGAGCAGTTATACCATTTCAGAATAAACAAGTATGAATCATCAATATGTAAACACTATTGTCCCCAGAATATGTAGGCAGACACCAGTAATTTATATTTCTGTGATTAAAAGGAATTAAGTTTGCTTTAGTCATAAATTAGCTCAACTAGGTGTTACTTAATCCCATGCCTTTTCTAAACTGAAAGTATTTATGATACAATAGTTTAATTGACTTTCTTATCCAATGAGCTAAGCCTCTTTCATGGTATAATGCAATGCAAAGGGCTAATGTGTCAAGAACAACTACAAGTCAAACAATCCTTTATAATTCCAATGATCAGTAAGCAGAAGTTGTGAATCACAACATAGAATATAACAGTTCAGCTCATCTGACTTAAAGTTAGTTATTTGACTAATAAAATTCATAAGTGAAGTAATTTAATACCTTCTCCCAATTAGCATTTTTAAGGACAGGCCAGAAGTATACAAACTTTAATCAGCCATTTCATTCCAAGAGGCTATTTCAATAGCATTATTTTTTTTCTTACATAGCACATGGAAAGTATGAAATTCTATAGCAGCATAAAAATTCAGAGAACCCTATATGCTAGTCTACTTAGAACATCTGTTTGGAACATAAACATTAGGAAACACAAATCTATTCATTCTGTCTCCTCCCATCCCCATCTTTTTGTTATTTTAGACAAACAAAGGTGATGCACTTGCCAACCAAATTCAGAACACACTGGGAAACTCTGATGAAATGAAGGATTTGTTAACTAACCATTCTAATCAGAATCATCTAGTGGGAATCCCAAAGAATTATGTGCCCCAGACTTCCATCAACAAAAACAAACCAAGCTTTTTCACAGAACAAAAGAACCGAATAATTCCACCTTACCAGGATAACACTCACCACCCAGCACCAATGCCTCCATCTTCTGTTGTGATACTGAACTCAACTCTAATACACAACAACAGGAAATCAAAACCTGACTGGCTACAAGGTAGTCATAACACTAGCATTCTACAGGCAACCCAGGTAGGTAGTCAGTCAAACAAGATGCAGCCATCTTCACAGGACCAGCCCCAAGCTAGAATGGAAGACTTCTTTGTTTACCCAGCTGAACAGCCTCAAGTTGGAACAGTTGAAGAGTCAAACCCATCAGCGAAGGAAGACAGTAGTCTCAAATGCAATGCAGGTGATACATTCAAAGAAATATTTCAACCCAACTCACCAGAAGAATCTAAGTTTTCAGTGCAAGCACCTGGGTCTCCTTTAGTTGCATCCTCTTTATTGGCTCCTAGCAGTGGCCTTTCAGTTCAAAACTTCCCACCAGGGCTTTACTGCAAAACAAGCATGGGGCAGCAAAAACCAACTGCATATGTCAGACCCATGGATGGCCAGGACCAGACACCAGACATCTCTCCATCACTGAAACCTTCTATTGAATTTGATAATAGCTTTGGAAATCTGTCATTTGGATCCCTCTTGGATGGAAAACTCAATACAACCATTTCAAAGACTAAACTACCAAAGTTTACACTTCTCCAGACAAGTGAAGTAAGTAATTTTAAAGTTTTGTTTTGCTCCTTTTTTTAAGTTTACTGCTCTAGCGTCTATAATCAAGTATTCAAAAGCAGCTCTGTTTACCTTTTCAAGAAATAAATGAGACTCTTCAATGTCAGAGTCTGAGTTTTGATTTTCTGTCACTTGTGACTTGACTGATTAACACTCTGCAACTAGAGTTAAAACTTCATAATTTGGAATGACAAAAGAGAAGGTCACTCTGAGTGAATGAAAGGTTGGATTATGAAGTAGTTCCAGATGATACATTTTCAGTATTATGTACTGCAGATTTAAATTGGTCATAAACAATGTGAGACCCATGAAAAGATTGTGAGTCATGATAGGTCTTGACTAGCCAATAGCATATCATAAACATAAAACACAGAAGTTCCTTAATGTACAAGAATGTACCAGTGTGATTTGCTGGAACCTGAAGTGGAAGGCATTCTTTAATAATCTTGGCTTCTTCAGTGCTTGCAGGGCTATCCCTTGGTAAGATCTTATGTTATCTTCTGTACTCCTCAGTCTTCCCTTTTGCATCACCTTCTCTCACCGACACCTATATAGCCCTCTTATACTACTCTTATACTACCTTGAGCCCTCCTGTGAAAGCCAAAGACATTATGGTCAACCAAAATTACACTGGGTTTAGAAAGACTAAGTGCTCTACCCATCTCACAAATTATTGCCTTGTAAAAGAGAAGTCCTGAGGGACCAAAGCCTCTCTTTAAGGAACGAATCACTAATGATTTGGTCTCAGGCCTTCTGACTTCTTGATGTGGTACATATATTGGGTGCCTCTCATATACCACCATATAAGCTACTGCCTACTGTACCTTAAGTGCTTGATTGGAAGAAGCCACTGCTTTTAGACAGGATCCCTGTTACTGGTGACTAAAAGCTCGAAAAGACATGGAGGAAGAAAGTAGGTTGAAATTCTTAATAAGAGTCACAGACAGTCTATATTGTTGGAGATTCCAAGTTAGTGGCATCTGAATTAGAGAAGTCTGACCATATGTGCCCTCTGTTTTTTTCTTCCTTTATTCATACTCAGTAGGTAGGGTGATTTCAGAGAATGATGGGACCACAAAGGAAAGGGAGATTTAGGCTGTGGGTTGTATTTTCTGAATGCATGTTTTAATATATATTTTTTTCATTTCTGAGGAAGTTTTGCTTTTTGTATCATAATTCAATGTCTTGTCAAGCTTCTTCCTAAATATCTCCCCAATCTGTCACCTCTTCACTGTCATTACCTTAGAAGTACCCTTGAGCATCTCTCACCTGGTCTGCTGTGACAGTTCTTGTTGTGTCTCCCTCCCTCTAGTCTTACCTCTCTTCCAAACCATCTTCCATAAAGGCTGATCTAATGGGCAAATATGGTCCTGTCACTCCCTGTTCTGGATTCTTCAATGTTTTCTCATCACTTCCAGGAAAAAAGTCCAGAGTTCTTCATCCTGCATACAATGATATTCTCTCTCTGACTTCATATTTTACCATTTCTTCATACACAGATGAAATCCTAGCCCTAAAGAACTATGTGTGGTTTCCTGTCATATGATGTATTGTACTTCCTTGTTTTTGTACCCACTGTCCTTTCAGCACACAGTGTCTTTTTCTACTCTCCCCTGTCTTCCTGGTGAAGTCTTGTTTCTCTTTCAAGCCTACTCCATTGTCACTTTCTCTATGAAAGCTTCCCTGATTTTCCCAAGCTTAATAAAAACCACTTCTTCTGGGCTCATCTAGCACTATATATCTATCTATATCTATATCTATATCTATATCTATATCTATATCTATATCTATATCTACATCTACATCTACATCTACATCTACATCTACATCTATATCTATATTTATATCTATGTCTATATCATCTATATCTATATCTAATCTGCCATCCTCTGTGTAATATATATATATAAAATCTTGATGGGCACCTTTTTCATTGTATTATACTTGCTTATATGTCTGTCTCTGCTACTAAACTGTGAGCTCCTTGAGAGTAAGGAATGTCTCATTCTTCTCTGTCCCCTAAGCACCTAACAAACACCTCACACATATAAAATACTCAACAAATGTTTGTTAAATGAATTAGTTTCAAAAATGTTTACTTGATTACATTTTCTAAGCCATAATGTTAATCAAATAACATGAACAAAGGTAAAAAATTGCTAGAAAATCCATCCTCAATTAAAAATTTTATTTATACTCTGTCTTCCTGTATCTTATTCCACTCTTCTCCTGAACAGCCATTTGGAAGCCCAGATCCCAATTTCCACTGGATGACTTAATACAGGATTGTAATACTTATAAACCAAGAAGAAACTGGCTTTGAAAGAGGAGTATAATGAGAGGCTGGGATATCATCTTCGTCCCTGCACTTGCCCTGATATCCACTATTGTTCCCTCCTTACACAGCAGTGCCTTCAATTAGTACTGGTCTAGAAATAACAATGGCCCATTAATAGGTCTGTCAGCCTTGTGCATACCTCATTAGTGGAGTGACGAGTAACAGTTCCCATGAGATCCACTCTGTTGTAATCCTCTCTTTTATACATTCACAAAATGGCTGACCTTGATTCAGGAATGACTTCATGTTTTTGCTCAATTCTATGGCACACCATTGAGAGGTACATTTCCAAAGAGTTTCAGATGTCATCAACTCTAGAAATAATGATCCGAGAAACAGCCTATGCACACTGAACATAGTGTTCAGTGTTGCACAGTAAAAATAGACTTTGGTGGAGCCTTGTAGAAAAATGAGCCAGGTGCAATAAAATCATCATAAGAGATCATTGAAGGAAGTACTAATTTTAAAATATAGGTTTTAAGGAAGGACATAAAAGGTGGGTAAAGAGAAGCTTAGCACCCTAAAGTCATGAGAATAAACAGACTCTAAGGGTAATGTGAAAACCAAAACAGAAGGAAAGGAAGTGTGAGGTTAGAAAGGTGTGGATCAAACATAGGTGAAGGGAAAGGTTAAGAATAGTATAGGGAATGTAGAAACCAATTAACTTATATGTACAACCTACGGACATGAACTAAGTTGGGGCAATGTGGGTGAGAGGGGGTGTGCAAGGCAGAGGGGGATAAAACAGGGAAATGGGACAACTGTAATAGCATAATCAATAAAATATATTTTTAAGAAACATGGGTGTAAGTATAGATAGGGTGGAGCATTATGAAGCTTTGGACAAAATAAATACCACTTATGTGGCTCAAACTCTGACCAAGTCTGGAAATTTGCCTTATTAAATCCTGATGAACTTTTCAAAAAGCACTTATCATTACATTTAAGCCCCAGTCCCTGGCACCAAGAGTTATAATCATTGAGTTCTGGGTCCCTAGTCAAAGTAGTTATCTTTGAGGAGTAGTAGCATTATTTCATTACTAAAAAGGCTTCTCAGGAGAGTAGTCACTGGATTTTTTTCAGCATTCCCAACTCTTACCCTGGTTCGAGTGACAGGAGGCTGATATATGTGTTAGTTAAATGTGTCTGGGAGGAGTGGGGAGTGAATGACCAGAAAACACAGTGTTCTAAAATATACAAATACACTTGATCTTAGCCAAAAGGCTAAGATGTGATACTAAGATATACAAATAAGGTATGATTACATTTGTGGATTGAGAGATCATAAACTATTATAAAAATGAAATGTGCATGTGTGTGCACCGATGTTTGTTTATGTGTCTATGCTTGTGCGTATAATGGAGAAATTTTAATTGTATCCTATCCTTGAAACATTTCTCTGATTCTTAGAATTCCTGTACCAATACTAAGGATACTACAAGTTTAACCAACTTTATTGCAAAATGTTAGTTTCTAAATAGAAGCATGCTTTTTAAACAAATATTTTTTGTGTGTAAAAACTTAGTATTACAGAATTTATTATCATTCCAGGCTACCAAAAATAGACTGATGTCTTCTACCATGGGGCTTAGAAAAATTTTCTGGCAACTATATTTGAAAACAGTAAAAGACCTATTTATATCACAAGTGGAAACTGAGGGTTGCGTGCAGATGGTGTTTTATTAGGAAATGGATTTGTTAAGAAACATAGCTTTCTACATGGTTTTATTACAGATGTTTTGTTTATTTTGCCAATAGGATGAGAATCTTCTGGTATAGATAGGTTTGCATTTTGGTGCAATTTGTTATTAGTATTGTTTAAGAAGTAAATAACTGCATACAAATGAAAAGATTAATGACATGTATTGTTTCTCCATTCTAAGTCAATAGTTTTCATGAGTACCCTCAAAACTATGAGTATCTCAGAAATGTTTAATGGAACTGATATGATTCATGGCATTTGGCTTTAGCTTATTTTAGTGACTAGTTTTGTCAGCAAGCTGAAAAGTTATTGCTCACATTTGTGACTGTGCCTGTTTTGTTTTATATCCTATACAGTGAACATTGTGAGTGTCATTAGCTTTACCTGTTATGAAGTAAGTAAGAAGCTCGGATCCCTTGTATGAGAATTGCAGAGAATGTTGGGAACTTACCATTCATGGGCTGGATGTGCCCAGTAGGGCAAATGGAAGCCAAAGAATAGAAGTACATCATGTTGCTTTGTGCAACCCATGCTAAGCATTTTTCATTTGATATATATTACACTTATTTGTACATTTTTATGGGAGTAAAATAGTATTCAGTCTAAGGCTATAACCCATCTAATTTCAACCCCATTAGAAATGAGTGGAGATACTTCTGAATGTCTTCATAGTTTTGGGGCACTGGCAGGGACATTGACCTTAGCATTTATTCCATAAAAGTGTGGGATCCAGAAAGTTTTGTATATCCTCTTTCAGTCCTCCACCAGTGACTGCTTCTTGTTTGTGGTTTTTGACTATCCCAACTCTTTCATCTCATTCATAGTTAAAATTGATTTTCTTTACCACACTTCTTCATCTCCCTATTTTTAGTGTTTCCCGAAACAGAGTGGCCCCAACAGAGCATCTGAAAAGGATGATTAATAATACAAGTACAATAGGGAGCCCCGAATTCTCTGTGATGGAGAGGTCTGAGATGCTAGGAGAGGATTCAATTGAAGTTGCCACATTGTGGTGATTAGGAAAAGTGTTTTGGGTGGGCATGGCTGAGACAATCCATACAATCATAGGGCTGTTTCACCATGCATAGAAGTAATCCTGGAAAGCTTCACGGATAATAATGGAAGAAATTTTGAACCTGACCTTGAAAAACTGGGTGAAATTACAATAAATGAAAATTATCTGAAGTACAATTCATTTATGTGCAAATTAGTGATGGGTGGATAGAATGGCAAATACAAAAAGAGAGATGAGCCTTGGCCAGGTAGTTCAGTGTATAGGAGAGTTGTGGGGTTGGTCCCAGGTTGGGGTGCATATGAGAGGCAACAGATCAAAGTTTCTCTCAAATTTATGTCTCTGTCTCTGTCTGTCTGTCTTTGTCTCTCTCTTCCACCCATCTCCCTCCTTTCCTCCATTCCTCTTTTTCTAAAATCAATGGATATATCATTGAGTGAAGATTTAAAGAAAGGAAAAGTGAGAATACGCAAGGATATTCTAGGGACAGGCCAGTTTGTCTGTAGCTGTATGTTTGCAGGATCAAAGTGAGATAAGGCTCCAAAGGCAGACTATTAAGTGTCTTATCTACTCAGGCAATGTCACAACCAGATTGAGATGCTGAAGTCAAAGCTTCACTTTCTCAATGGCTTCACAGGTGATGACTTAAGAACTCTAATGAATTGCTCTCACCAATTCTAGCAGTAATTTTTTTGACTCCTGTATTTGGTACTCCCTTATAAGAAAGCACATCTAATTCCTTGGTCTGTAGGCATCAGCTTTTCCTGAATATGTTTTCCCTAAGCTTTTTGTAAATCCGTTCTGAAATGGTTATTCTAAACCATGCTCTCCTTCCCTGGGAGTGCTTATTTTTCTACTTCCTGTCCTTCCATTTTCTCATTAGCACTAGTCCAACTCAGGAATAGATCTCAACTTTGGTTTAGTAAAGATTATCCAAATACCTGTGCTTTTTGTTTCCTTCTTATTTCCTCAAGTCCTGTTCGTGTGTGTGTGTGTGTGCGTTTCTTTTCTTTTCAAAGCAGTATGTAAGTGATTCTAGCAATCAGCATCCTTAAATAATGTCAGCTATTTCAACATTCCATTTTTTAAATGAATTAGACTAATTTGTTTCAGTGCAAGTGTATTGGTGTTCTGTGCTTTTTGCATCCCATGTCACTTTTAACATTTTGAGGTTGGAAAGAAGTCAAAAGATTGATTTATTCTTATACTGAAAGAAACCTTCAATTTTCATATTATGCAAATTTAAGTCATCATTAATGAAATTTTATTTTTTGTGTGAACGTGTTTTTATTTCTCTTAGTTATATATCTAGAAATTGAACTGATAGGTCATATGGTATCTCTATGTTTAATAATTTGAGAAAGTGCCACACTGTATTTACAAAGAAGCTGTGCCACTTTACAATCCCAGCAGCAATGTGTTCACATCCTAGCCAACACTTATCATCTGATGTATTGATTCTAGCCACCCTGATACATATGAAGTGGTATGTCATTCTGGTATTGGTTTGCCCTTCCCTGATGATGGATGATATTGAGCATCTTAAAAACATCACTATTTATTAAAAATTTTAAAGTCTTTATGAGATAGCTGAATGTAAATCTTATTTGAGGAAACATATTGTGTATTGATTACTAAGTATAGTTTGGATGATGTCTACTGAGATGTGAGTTCCACTTCTGGCCAAAACTTGCTTTGTGAACTTCAGAGAGATTTTAACTCTCTCAGCTTTTTCTTGCATGGGGAGATTAGACTAATTTATCAGTGAGGTTTCTTCTAGTTGTAAATCTCTAAAGGTGTGCTATTGCCTTATGATGAAGCCCAAAACCACATTGTTTGTAAAGTAACTTTGGTCATTGCCTCCTTCACTCATACACCTCCAAGAGTATGGGCATTAGAATAGCATGAAGGGATGTGAGCCTGGCCTGCATGATTCTCAGTACCATCCCGTTAGAATAGTTGGGAAAATTTTAACACTAGGTAAATATGGGGAAAACTAGAATTAGATCTCCTTTTGGGATTAGACACCAATTCATCTTGTAGTATTATTATATTCTAACTCATTTTTTAAAAAATATAAATATATGCAGCATTTCAATAGTAAATACCAAGGCATGGACTTGGAAAATAGCCTTCTAATATTTTTTGTCACCACCCACTCGAGTAATGAAAGACAGAGAATTTCTATTTTCAAATTATTTCCAGGAAAATATTTTGACAGATTCAGTATGGAGTAAAGTGATAAGCTTTTGTTAACTGTGTTCTAAATCATCCTGTTATATTAATAGATGTATTGATTAGCTTAGTACATTCTGAGCTAGTCATAAAATCAGACTGCTCATATTCTGTGTTAAAGAGTAAGAAAAATCAACAGGTAGATAACCATATTAATTCAACCCAAATAGTGAACACAAAAGGCTTTAGTGAGGAATTGCAAAAGTTTTTATGGCTGTTCTAATCTCTTCAGTATTTTTTAATTGATGCATTTTTTTATTTTTGTTCAAATATAGTTGTTTCCATTTTCCCACTACCTCTTTCCTCTACCCCACCCACCCCCACCTCCCAAACAAAAGTCCCATTTGCCATGTAAGGTAACTCATTCAAAGGTTCTAGGTATAGGGATATGGGCATCATTTGTGGGACACTATTTTCTCTACCACAGACCAGTCTCTGGTCTTCAATGATTCACCTCCATCTCCCATGCAGACTACATTAACCCCATTCCAAAATACCCACAAGTCTCAACCTTTTACATCAGTAAAGTTCAACTGGTTAAAAACATAATCAATGTAGGTGTTGGTGAATAACATACATATGGAGACAGAGTAAGTGGAAGCTGCACTCACTTCCTCCCAGGAAAATATTTAGGACCAAACTGGAATTACAACTAAACCATAGAACAATCAGCCTGAATAGCTAACTGAATACTAGCTAAAGAAAACCCTTATAACCAATAAAAAAAACAGGAGAAGTCACATCAAGACTAATAGGAAGGGTGGAGACACAAAAAGCCTGGCGTAGTCTCATGGGCAGTACCTGAGTTTCTGCAGGATTATTTCAGCTGTGAGAAGGTGGTTTCCTCTGAGAAGCTTGTGGTCTAAATTCCACACTAAGCTCCAAATCCCAAACACCAGAGCCTAGAAGATGTGTCTATATAATCTCTGAATGTGAAAATCAGAGGTATTTCTGTTCACCAGGGAGAGATGGCAAAAGACACAGGCACAATCTTAAGGACCAATGCACAAAAATTCATTCACAGTCACTCACCCTGGATTCCAGCAGAGGAAGGATGAAGCTAAATAAAGAGGCATGAGGAAAGTCTGGAATTGTGGCTCTGGGGAGGAAGCTGAAGGTATAGCCACCAGGTTCCATGTGGTCATTCATTCTCTGATACTGCAGGCACCATTTTTCTTGTATGGATCACTATTTTCTTTTTTTTATTAAAAAAAGTTTGATTCCCAGTCAGGGCACATGCCTGGGTTGCAGACCAGGTCCTCAGTAGGGGGCACACAAGAGGCAACCACACATTGATGTTTCTCTCCCTCTCTTTCTTCTTCCCTTCCCCTCTGTCTAAAAATAAATAAATACAATCTTTAAAAAATGAGGATAGTTTAAGAGAATTTTAGGACAGTATAAATCATAACATCCATATTATAGGTGTACCAGGAGGAAAAGACAGAGAGCAAGTGATTGAGAACCTATCTGAAAAAAATAATGACCAAAAATTTCCCTTACCTGGTGAAGGAAAATAAGACAGATATTTCAAGAAGTGTAGAAAATTCCAAACAACTTGGACCCAAAGAATTGTATACCAAGACACATCATCGCAACTAAAATAGTAAAAATTAAAGCAAAAGAAAGAATCTTAAATGGTACAAAAGAAAGACAGTTAGTTACTTACAAGGGAGTTTCCATAAGAATATCAGCTGATTTCTAAACAGAAACATTTCAGGGCAGAGGAGATTGAGGTGAAATATTCAAAGTGATGAAAAGCAGGGAATACAACCAAGACTACTTTACTCAGAAAGGCTATCATTTAACATTGAAGGCAAAATAAAGAGCTTTACAGACAAGGAAAGGTTAAAGGAGTTTGTTACCACCAAGGTGGTATTACAGGAAGTCTTAAAGGGCATGCTTCAAGAATAAGGAGAAGGAGTTGGAGACAGAGAAAAAGAGGGAGGAGGAGGAGAAGAAGAAAAGAAGGCCATAGTTAAAGGACAATAAATATGTACCTATGAATATTAATTTAAATGTGAATGGCTTAAGTGCTCCAATCAAAAGCATAGGGTAGCTGAATGGATAAGAAAAAAAGACCCATATATATTCTGTCTGCAAGAGACCCATCTCAGAACAAAAGATGCACACAGACTAAAAGTAAAGGAAAAGAAGAAGGCACTTCATGCAAATGAATAGGAAAAAAGCTGGGGTAGCAATACTTATAAATGACAAAATAGGACTTGAAACAAAGGCTATAATAAGAGACAAAGAAGGACACTACATAATCATAAAGGGAATAATCCAACAAGAAGATATAATCCTTGTTAACATTTATGCACCCAACATAAGAGCACTAAAATATGTAAATCAAATCTTGATGAACATAAAGGCAGAGATTAACAGTACTACATTCCCACCAACAGTACTTGAACAACAATAAAAATTACAAAAAATAAAATAAAATAAAATATTCAAGGGACAAAAAAATCAATAGGTTCTGATGAGACAACTGTTAATAATTAAAGGAAAAAATCATGAAAATCAAAAAGGACCTGCACTCAGATTGCTTCTTAAATGTCTTCAAATTTGTAGTTCACTTTCAAGAATCTCAAATGAGCGATCCTATAGGATACATTATAGGTGTGGTTTATGTAAGAAGTATATTGTAGAAATCCAGTCTCTGTGATTTATAGTCAAAGGTCTTGGCCTTGGATCTAAAATTTTGTGAACAAATTAACAATTCAATGGGTGAAGTTATAATATCATTTTTAATGTACCAAATGTTATGATGGCTCTTTTGCACAACATTCTTTGATTCAATGCCAAGTAAGGTTTGTAATCAAGCCCAGTTGAAAGGGCTTGTCTAACTATAGCATGCCATCATTTTAGGCCAGTTTACTGACTCAGATGGATCAACAAAGTTGGAAATTATGGATTGTGTCTTTGTCTTGCCACTACCTCCTCTATAGCTACAATATTGGGCTATTCACTGACCCCAAACTCCTCAGGCACATTTCTTTTTCCATGTCATTATTCATACCACTTTGCCTTGCTTTCAATGCCTCCTTTCCCCATTTTTAAAAATCATTCCTCTTTCTTTTCAACAGGAGACATTTATCCTATCTCTAGTTCCTTTTAAAAAGGAGCCAGTTTAAGATAATTTACAACTCTGAACTTTGGCAATTTTATGAATAGTCTGCATCCCTGGATAGCTGAGTTCACTGAGTCTGCAAGGACCTGGTGGGGGGCATTGTATATGTGATACAATGGAGTCCACCCCAGGAACCTGCATCTTTTGTATACTGAAAATGATTTCAGAGTATCTGAATGATAGGACTACAGCTGGTTCATAATACAGTTTATAACTTTATCCCATGGAAATATTTTGCTAATGTATTTAAACATAAAACACCAGGACAGGTAATTTGTAATGAGATGCTCATACACTTTTAATAAACGTCAAATTTCCTCAGAAGTGAAAATGCTTACTATATTGCCAAAAAACACACCCAATTTTGTTATGGCAATAAACACACATTTGTGTTTCTAGAGTATACGTGGAATGCAGGCATCATAGTACAGAGGATTTAATATTTAACTCTTAGTTACAACTAAAGTTGGCTTTGATGTAATAAGGAAAAATTGTATTAACCTTTGGTAATTAGAATATAAAACAAGGAAGACTAAATATTATTAGTGTAACTTTTGTTTATTGACTAGAATATCTAAATGGTTTAGACATCACAAAATAATAAAAAGACGTGGCTTCCTATTGAGTTTTTGATCCATTTTAATTTATGTTTGTTGCTGTATGCAGTTTCTGAATATCTTTTGTGGCTTGTAATAAAATAGCCGCAGTGAAATTTCACATTTATGTCAAGTGATGCATGACCTGCTATACAAATTTAATACCAAGTTGCCAAAACTGAGTTCATAATGTTTCCCAGCTACAAGGCTATTTAAGGTAGTTTAGAAATCAATGAATATGTAATATGTAAGTTATAAGACCTAAATAAAAACCCTATTTATCTATTATGAAAAACTATTTATATACACAATACTTAACACAAGCAGAAAATGGACAGTTTCCAATTATAAGCTTTGCATAAACAAATGTTAAACTATGTACTTTACATAGATAATAATGTAATCAGTCTTTCTGCATTACACTTTAAACTTCAAAAATGGTTACAGATGTGTTCCCCCCTGTTGGATTATAAGTAAAATGAAACATACAGCTGAAGAAGTGGATGTCCTGAGTTCCAGTATTTCTTCTATGGCACGCAAGCAAAATGGGGTAAAACGTACATAGTATTTTATGTTATATAGGACTGAATTTCTTATTTACAAGGTAAGCAGATATGTTCTTTATGAAGTCCTTGCAGTTTATTTTGCAGTGAGAGAGATAAATCGACAGCAATTGATGAGAATGAGGGCATCATTTTTCCCAATTTATTTTAGAATGTATAATATTATATGGGCCTGAATTTTTGATATGTCACTATTCAAGTTGATATCATGTGATGTCATAATTCAAGTAAACATTTTAGAAGTTTTCTCACTCGTCCTTGTGTAGAAACTGGCTATGTCATAAGCAGAGATGGCTGGTGGAAGACAGGGCTTGATTGATGGGAATCAGTCCTAGTTTTTCATCATGAGAAAAATATATATATATATTCCTTTCTAGAGAGAGTTAGAAAGCAAGCTAGTGAATATGCATAGGCAGTGTGTTTGTACACACGAATATGTTGTGTGCATATGTGTCCATTTATGTGTATGCACAGATACACATTCATGTATATACACTCAATCTGCTTTGCTTTATGCCATCCCCTGACAGTCAGATTCTAGACATATTTATACCATTTGGCTTACAGTAAGCTGCTGCAATAATGACTAATAGTTGTTAGGTTGGGCGGGGTAAGACAAAAGTTTCAATTATAGTGTTTGGACTACAAAGATGCCGTCTGGACTACAAACCAAGATGGTGGCTGAACTCTGACCCAGAAGAGCTGATGACGTTAGACCAGGAACCACCAATGATATGTGGCTTCTTTGTTCACCAAGAACCAATCCTTGGCTCCAGCGGGAAGTCAAACCATATAAAACCCCATCCCTCTGGCTTCTCTGGTGCAAACTTTCTTAGCTCTCTCCCTCTCCCTCAATGAGGGTGGAGAAGGTTTCGCCCAGGAGCACAAACCCCAAAATAAAGCTCTTCCGCCTATTTTTGTGGCTAATTGGCACTCATTCCTCGGCAGGGTCTAAGAAAACCTTACAATAGTGAGCACCGAACTCAAGCAAAATGTAGGGGTGAGGCTTGAAAAAGGCATCCACAATACCATCTGGGTAGTGCTGATATGTAGAGGTGCAATACACCTATCTAGAAGCCAAGTGCTATCATAAAGTTATAGGAAAGTCCAAATGATAGAAGAAGTAATGCCTCTTGGTAGATAATGAACTGTTGCACTGGGTCTGTGTTTGGGTCCTTGAGCTGTTTCTAGAAATTTAGCATTGTAAAAGCCACCACTTAGGTAAGCTGCCAGAATAGATACTACAGCTAGAAAACTGATGTGTCCCCACCTTTGAATTTCCACTTGCCATATGTTTCTTTTGGAAAGCAATATACTCAATAAAAATGATTAAATATCAGATAGTTATTCAAGGAAAGTAAAATAAAGACTAAGTGCATCCAATACAATCTACATATTTAATCAAATTTTATTTGTATTGGTCTTAGTCATTGTATTTTCTGTCAGAGCTTATGCACATAGTAATTTATCCATTTCACCTGAAGGTTATATATTCTTTTCTAAATGAGATGTGATCTCAGGCACTATTCATCTTGTTTAACAAATGGTGAAACTGTCAAATAAATTATGTGATCCTCAAAAGACTGTTGACATATTTGGATGGTTGAGACTAGGTGAGATGGAGATTTGGTAATTAGCTAGGTCATTTCATTAACATAGACAGACAAACTTGATAATTAAGACAAAAAAATAATCTACTTTGGCCACTTGTATTGAAGAGATGAACTAAAAAATTACCAAATCTCTACTTCTTGATGCTCTGTTGAAACTAGCCTTCTGTGCTGCAGAGCCAAGTGAGCAGGTTAACCCCCAGGGAAGGCTCTTGTTCTACTTAGCTTAATTAAATGTACCAGGGGCCCAAGGTGATTGAGTTACCCAAGGGAGCATTTGAGCCCTATATTGATTCAAAGAGAGCTGTCATGTTGAAGTGGGGAGGTGTCATTGTTAGTGTCCACCATGTTCCTAAACACACCCCAGTCTTTTTTTATTGTTATTCAAGTACAGTTGTGTCCATTTCCACCCTACCATGGCCCCCCACCCCACCTATCCCCATCTCCCACCCTCAAACCTACCCCCTTTGGCTCTGTCCATGTGTCCTTTATACATGTCCCTTGATGGCCCTTCCCCTATTATCCCCCATTATCCCTCTACCCCCTCCCCTCTGGTTACTGTCAGTTTGTTCTTTATTTCAATGTCTCTGGTTGTATTTTGCTTACTTGTTTGTTTTGTTGATTACATTTAAGTTCCCTCAGCCTCCACAAACTCCCCTCCCCTGATATATTCTTCCCAATAAGCTATTCTGAACTTGGCCTTTTGCTGATGCTTTCAGGAAGAAGAAGCTCATAAGGGATGTTTTTGGATAGAACTGCAGAGAAGCATTAATTTGTTGTTGTTGTTGTTGTTGTTTGGAAAGAACATCTGTGGACTCAATTATATTTTAAGATTCTAATTTACTACTGTACAAACAACTTTCCAAATTAAAGTATTTATACTAGTCCCGCTCTGTTGATGTACTTCTGAGGATTTAATAGGCAAGCAAATGTTCTGTCAAATTATTCTCCATTCCTGGAAGTCTTTCTAGCTCTTAGCAATTGTAAAGCTCAAATTTAACTAAAATTTATAATAAAATTTCAAGTTGCCATTTAGGGCCTTTGTCCTTTGTATTCATTTTTTTAACTATTTTTTTTTTTATTTTTCAAGCACATTTATCTCCATCCCCCTACCACCACTCCCCCTACCCCAGCCATCCCCACTTCCTACCCTTGATCCTACCCCCCTTTGGTATTATCTATATGTCCTTTATAGATAGATGTTCCTGACAACCCTTGTCCCATTTCTCCCCATTACCCCCTCCCACCTGCCCTCTGGTTACTGTCAGTTTGTTCTTAATTTAAATGTCTCTGGTTATATTTTGTATTCTTGGAAACATTTCTTTTGTAGGTACAATGATACAGAGGAAGTCTGTTTGTGCATGTGTGTGTTTTGTGCCATGTGCACATGTGCCCAAGTCATTATGGTAAATTGCCTTGGTGGATTCCTTTCAGCTGTGCAAAAATCTGTAATGCCATCAAGAGCAATTATATTATGTCCATAATATTGAAATAGACCTGCCAGGTTTAGAAAAAAGTGGTGTTTGAATAGACAGGCAAAATTGTGTTCTATGTTTGTTTAGCAGTTTAACTATACAGTATTTATATAATTAGTATATATACATATGTATCTCATTGACTGATGAAGACCGATTATTTCTTAAATTTGGTTCTAAATTACAGGTGGCATATAATATTATATGAGTTTCAGATGTACAACATAGTGGTTAGACATTTTTACTAAAGTTGGGCATTCAATTTTTGAATTATATTTATTTATTTATTTTTAGACAGAGGGAAAAGGAGGGAAACATCAATGTGTGGTTGCTTACCATACGCCCCCTACTGGGGACCTGGCCCTCAACCCAGGCAAGTGCCCTGATCTGGAATCCAACTTACAACCCTTTGGTTTGCAGGCTAGTGCTCAATTCACTGAGCCACATCAGCCAGGGCTGGTTAGACATTTTTACACCTTATGAAGTGATCACCATAATAAGTCCAATACCCATCTGATACTATACATAGTTATGACAATATTATTGATTATATTCCCTATGTTGTACTTTATAGCATCATGATGTTGTAACTAGTAGTTTGTACTTCTTAATCCCATCACTTTTTTGCCCTTTCCCCATCTATCAACCATCAGTTTGTCCTCTGCATGTACAAGTTTGTTTCTGTTGGTTTTGTTCATTTATTTTGTTTTTTAGATTCCACAAATCAGTGAAAATAGTCAGTATTTTTCTTTGTTGGACTTATTTTACTTAGCATACACACTCTAGGTCCATCCATAGTGTCACAAATGACAAGATCCCAATTTTTATGGATGCTTAATACTCCACTGTTTATATGTAATGCATCTTCTTTATCTCTTTGTCTACTTATGTATGCCTAGGTGGCTTCCATATCTTAACCATTGTAAATAATACTGCAATGAACATATGGGTGCATATATCTTTTCAAAGAAATGTTTTCTTTTTTATAACTTTTAAAATTTTTTGTTGTATTTTTTTTCATTACCATTTAGTCAACTTATAGCTGCCTTCCCCCCTGACTGGAGTTTTTTATTTCATTTCTTTTTTTAAAATTGTTGTTCTATTACAGTTATTTGAATTTTCCCCCACTGCTCTCTCCTCCCTGTCCAATCTCTGATTGCACAGTCAATCCCCACCATGGTCATCCTAGGGCACTTTCAACAAATGTGGCTTCATAGGCAATTATAGTGGATAGAGCAAACAGTTTGCAGTAAAGCTTTGGATTGTTGAGAAACAATAGCATAAGATCATACTTTTAGTTTGTTTGCAGAGTTGTAGTAAACCATTTGCCCAATATTCAACCTCAGGTAAATAAGTCTCTCTAGGCTCACTTGGAAAAGGCCAGTAATCTCACTGAAGCTCTTTTCCTGTTAGTCTCAGATTGAAAAGTGAAGCTCAAAGCTGTCAATACTTTATATAGTTATGGTTATACTTTATATTTGTTATGGTTATTTTAACTTGCAGTAAAACTAGTCAGGGGAAGACTGAGACTTTGAGAGATCAGAACAAACAAAAGTACATATAAAAGTATTTATTTAATCAGTGCATAGTGTCAAGGAACTTAGACTTCTCTGTCCTATCATTAGCATTTTCTGTTGTCTTGAACAGTGTGCTACTTTTCTACCCTATGTCTACTGCAATATCCTAGTTCAGGAGCACATTATTCACCAAAGTTATTTTTATGTCATAGGGCTATGAACACAACATTATACTAAACATTGACCAGGATATTTCAGATTATGATGATTTTTTTGTCACTCAGTCATTAAAAATTAACTGTCTCTCCCATTCTGAAACAGAGAATGTGTGTCATGCCAAATGGGTCCTTCAAATGATGTCCCATAATGTACCATATTTCCCATATTGTGGCTGGACACATACACCAGAGAAAATGATTCTTGTGGTTTCCATGCAGTCACCAAGGTACATTCAACTTGGAAGGTAAAACAGCAGGTTTATTCTAGGTGGGTTATGGATTTTGAAATTTAGTCTTTGTTTCATAGCTGTTTGAGGGTAAATCCCTTGCTTAGTAATTACTGATCCAATGGGACAGGCAGCATGTCAATGCTCTACTCTAAGCTAGTAAAATTTAATGACGTTATCTGTATGGTTCCCAGCCTTCATGCACCTCTTCCTGCCTCATATGCTGATGATGCCCTACTCATATCTCCTGTCTATACTCAAATTTCCAACTTATATTTATACCTGGAATGTTTTGCACATACAAACAATTTTATTCTTAAGAATTATATTTATAACATGAAATATAATCACTAATGGAACTTTAAAATAGAGATGGATCTGGAGAACATTATGCTAAGTGAAATAAGCCAGGTGGTGAAAGACAAATACCATATGATCTCATCAAGTGGAACCTCCTCACCAAAAGAAAACAAGCAAGCAAAATACAATCAGAGACATTGAAATAAAGAACGAACTCACAGTAACTAGAGAGGAGGGGGGAGAAGAATAATGGGGGACAAAAGGGAAAGGACCATCAAGGAACATGTATATAGGACATATGGATAAAGCCAATAGGAGTAGGTCTGGGGTTTGGAAATGGGGATGGGTGGGGGTGGGGCAGCATGGTGGGGTGAAAACGGAGAAAACTAGACTTGAACAACAATTTTAAAAAAGTTAAAAAATGCAGGTGGTGAGGGTGTGCAGGGCAGAGGGGAATAAAGGAGGGAAATGGGACAATTTTAATATTACAATCAATAAAATATATTAAAAACAAACAAAAAATAAGTCAGAAATATAGAGCTTTAATTTCTTCTTTTTTTTACTTTTGTCTGCTGGAAGACCATGAATCCAGGCTCAATTCCCAACATCCAATCATATAATGCCTGCCAATTTACTACACTGACTTTGCCTCCAGCGACCCTCCTCTCCATTCCTCATCTTTTGTCTGAATTATTGCAATAGCCTCTCAAACTGGTAGTCCTGCTAGCAATTTATACTTTCCCTTTTAATTCGTTTTCCACATCCTTTACTGGAATGATTTTTCAAATACACATTTGTCATTATTTCTTTTCTCCAAAACCCAGATTCTAGATACTATGGAGTTTACTAAAGAATGAAGTCCAAGCCCACCCAAACCTTCAGCCACAAGCCCATCTTCCATTACTCCTCCATAGCTTCATCCAACCAAGAGCCTTGTCCTCCAGCCTACAATGTTCTTGTTTGCACCAAATTCTTTCTCACCCCTGTGTTATGGCATGGACTTCCTTTGCTAGGAATAAGCTTCCTATCAAAATCTTATTCATCCTCTAAAGTCATCCACAAAACTTCCTCCATCTTTTGGGACATTTTTAGTGCTCCAAAAGCTCCTAAGCAGAATTTACAATGCCTTCCTCTTTGGACATTTTTTAATATTTTAATTATAACACATATCACACTTTAACTTTTATTTTAGCAGTTCTATATTTTCTTCTAGGGTGTGTGTTCCCTGAGTAGGTCATTTCTGGTATTCATCATGGTAGTTCCTAACAGTGTTGTTCACACAGTAGGTTATTCATAAATGTTTGTAAGTAAAATCTACTAGAATCAAGTGAAATCCAAGTAACTAGCAGAAGGTCAAGTTGCAACAGGCATGACTTCCTGACAGACATTATACTTCTTCGTGGTTATCATGGGATATCATGTTTTGTGATCAAAACAACAAATAGGCTGTTTGCAAACAGCAAGTATAATATCCTGCAAAGGGCAGTGATCATTGCAGTCAACTTTATTTTTAAGACTATGACATGAGAGTTTCACTGGGGACTGGGTGACACAAATAAAGTGAGCATAAACTGAAATGAGTTCAGAAGAAGGGGAGAAAAAGATGTCAAACTTTATAGTATGAAGCAGAGTCAGTGAACATAGGAGAAAGAAGAGATTTCATCATATTTCTGACAGCCTGTTGAATGGAAAGAAAGCTGAATTAAGGTTGTTCTACGTGGCTATAATGGGTGGAATACAAATCGTCTTACAAAAGTTTCAAGGAGATCACTTTGTACTGTGTTCAATAACATATTTCTCATTCTGAGAATTTCCTGTCACAGAAAGTGTGAAAAGAGGGCTAGAGAGCTCCTTGATAAGAGAGGGTGCATAGGGGTGTCAAGTATTAGATGTGGATTTCAACTAGATGACTAGTTAAAAGGTATTTCCAACTCTGCAAACCTATTGTTCTATACATTTGGGAAAGACTATATCATTTCATTCAATATTTATGGACTCAAGTTGTTGATGTACATTTTAATCCTCTATCAAGCAAATAGATTTCTCAAACTCAATTAACTTGGTTTATTTATATAGTTTCTGATGTCATTTTCTTAATTTCACTATAAGAAGCAACTTTGACTTCCAATTAACTCTGAAAACATATTTTTCAAACCTTTCACTGCAGTAGCAATTTCAGGGGTGAGCACTTCTTGTTGTCATCCTAACTACAGTTATTCCTAAGATGTAATTTTGAACACTGTCCATCCAACAAGGAAACAAATCCTTAACCTTGGCATATGAAGCAGTAGAATTGTTGGAAAGAAGGAAATGACAAGACATAATCTCTGCCCTCAAGGAGCTGACAGACTACTGAGAGAGATAATTTGACTCTAAAAGCAGGTGAAAGAATGTTATCTTTCCTAAAATAAGAATCTTATGTTTATACATAAATCAGATGACACATGTTTAGACAGTTACTATTTAAATTAACTGGTGATTTTCCCTGCTACACTCATTAGTGAGTTTCATTCATCCACAGTGAAGATGAAACAGAATCACAGAAAGCCATATTCATTTTGGAAACTGTCCATCAAACAAGGAAACAAGTACTTAACCTTGACATATGAAGCACTAGAATTGTAAGCAAGAAGAAACTGTTTATGGTTTTGTAAGGGTTTCCCATTGTTGATTCATCGGAATTACACTTAGCATAAAAGATACTTGTGGTGGTAAGTTCAGATATTAAAAACATTGGGAAATCTACATATTATAACACATTAGTGGTGCACACAAAATGAGGACTTCCACTCCTGTAATGCTTGCACTTTAACTGAATTATCCCAGACATCTTTAAACCTCTGTGTTTTAATTTCCAGACCAAGAATAACCAAATTAGAACACCAGAGTGTGTTGATGTCATATCTAGCCAAGAATCCAAGGATACTCTTTCTTTAACTCATACAAATACTATTTGTAAATAATATGGCTTCCTGTGTTTCTATTTCATTTTCACTGTGGATGAATGAAACTCACTTATGAGTGTAGTGGGGAAAATAATCACCAATTTATTTTATTTTATTTATATATTTTAAAGAGGTGAAGAGAGGGACAAGGAGAGGTAGAAAAACATGAATATGTAGTTGCCTGTCATGCACCTCCTATTGGGTAAACCCAGGCATGTTTTCTTTTTCTTTTGCTTTTTAAAGTATATTTTATTGATTATACTATTACAGCAGTCCAAATTTTCTCTCCCCTTTATTCCCTTCCACTCAAACCCCCTTACTCTCCAGCATACCCCCGGCTAAGTTCATGTCCATAGTTTGTACATATAAGTTCTTTGGCTTTTCCATCGCCTACACTATTCTTAACCTTCCCCTATCTATTTATGCATACTAATTATGATTCTTATTCCCTGTACCTATTTCCCCCATTCTCCCCTTCCCCTTCCCCACTGATAATCCTCCATGGGATCTCCATTTCTGTGATCCTGTTTCTGTTCTAATTGGTTGTTTAGTTTTTATTTTTTTGCTTTTTAGGTCAGTTCTTGATAGTTGTGAGTTTGTTGTCTTTTAACTGTTTATAGTTTTTGATCTTCTTTTTCTTAAATTCCTTTAACATTTCATATAATAAGGGATTCAAGGTGATGAACTCCTTTAACTTGACCATGTTTAAGAAGCACTTTATTTGCCCTTCCATTCTAAATTATAGCTTTGCTGTATAGAATGATCTTGGATGTAGATTCTTGCTTTTCATGAATTCCAAAACTTTTTTCCAGCTCCTTCTTCCATACAAGTTTAAAACAAAAGAATTTTTAAAAAATCTGTGGATCCTTTGGTTCGCGGGCGGGCACTCAATCCACTGAGCCACATCAGCCAGGGCCATGCAATGTTTCTTGTGATAAATCAGTTGACAGTTTTATGGGCACACCTTTGTAGGTAACTGTCTCCTTTCCCTTGGTGTTTTTAATATTCTCTCCTTGTGCCCTGGCTGGTGTAGCCCAGTGGATTGAGCGCGGGCTGCGAACCAGGCATTGCAGGTTCTATTCCCAGTATTCCCAGTCAGGGCACATGCCTAGGTTGCAGGCCATGTTCCCCAGCAACCGCACACTGATGCCTCTCTCTCTCTCTCTCTCTCTCTCTCTCTCTCTCTCTCTCCTTTCCCTCTCTAAAAAATAAATAAATAAAATCTTAAAAAATACAATTAAAAAATTAGTTAAAAAAAAGATTCTCTCCTTGTCTTTAATCTTGAATAATGATATTATGATGTATCTTGGTGCTATTCTTTTTTTTTAATAATATTTTTTGAGGGGGCGATTCTTCCTGGATCCAATTTTATCGAGACTCTCTGAACTTCCTGGACTTTCTGGAAGCCTATTTCCTTCCCCAGATTGTGGAAGTTCTCCTTCATTATTTGTTGAAGTACATTTTCAATTTCTTGCCTTTCCTTTTCTCTTTCAGGCACCCCTATGATTTGGATGTTGGAATATTTAAAGAATGTTTAATTTTTGTCTCTTCATTCTGTTCTGGTTATATGCTTATTTCTTCCTTTCATTACAAATTGTTTATTGGAGTCTCAGTTTTCTTCCTTTCACTGTAGGTTCCCTGTATATTTTCCTTTATTTCAGTCTGTATAGCCTTCATTTCTTCCTTCATTTTGCAACTGAACTCAATCATTTCTGTGAACATCCTGATTACCTGTGTTTTGAAGTCTGTGTCTGGCAGGTTTTCTATCTTCTCATCGCTTACTTCTTTTCCTGGTGATTTGACCTCTTCTTTCATTTGGGCCATGTCTTTGCTTAGACACACCTGTTATGTCATAAGGGGTGGAGCTTAGGTATTTGCCAGGATGGGCCAACGCTCTTTGCTGCATTGTGGTGATATCTGTGAAGGAGGGGTCAGAGAGGGAACAATGCCACTTGCTTGCTTGCTTGCTTACTCAGTTCTTGGCCCACTTTCCATCACTCCCCTTCTTTCTGAAAAGCAGATTATGCCCTTTCAGGTGCTGATTCCCAAGTGAGTGGGTTTGTGTACATTCTAGGACTCTGTGGGACACTCCAACAGATGCTTCTGTGAGAGTGGGAGTTTCTCCCACCACCACAACTGTCACAGGTTTATACAGAGGTTTTGAGTCTTTAGCTTCCCATTTAGAATCCCTGGGTTTTGCAGTCTATCTCATTCCCCTGTTGTTCCTCCTGGCTTATCTGAACGTGAATGTGGGACCTCCCAGTCAGCCAGCCCTGGCCTCATCCACTAAGTCCAATGCCTTGCCATGCATCCTCTCTGCCCCACAAGTCCACCTCTGCCCCTCTTAACAGTCTGGATGAATGTTTCTTAAACTCCTTGGTTGATGGACTTCCATGCAGTTTAATTTTTTTAGCAGCTCTGGTTGTTTTTTGTCTTTAAATTTGTTGTCATTCTTCTTTTGGTTGTATGAGGAAGTGAAGACTTTCTACCTATGTCTCTGTCTTGGTGGGAACTTCCATATATAAATTCACTTCTTTTTTTAAGCCAACCAATATTCCATCATGTAAAGATACCACAGCGTGCTTGCTTGCTTGCTTATTTATTTATTTATTTATTTATTTATTTATTTATTTAAATTGGTGTACAGTTACAGTTGTCCCAATTTTTCTTCCATTGCTTTCCCAAAACCAGTCCCCCACCCACTCCCACAGTCTCTCCCTCCACCCCACTGTACATGCCAATGAATTCTCTAATTATGATCTTTGGCTTCCCCTTCCCCTTCTTTTCCCTATGATTACTCGGCCCCCCTCTGGTCACTGTCAGTTTGTAATATATTTCCATGTCACTGGCTTATTTTGCTCATTTGCTTGTTTTGTTGATTAGGTTCCATATATAGGTTATGTCATATGGGTTATGTCTTTCACCTCCTGGGTTATATCACATAGCATAATACTCTCCAGTTCCATCCATACTGTCAGGAAGGGTAAGAGTTCCTTCTTTCTTTCTACTATGTAGTATTTCATCATGTAAACATACCACAGTTTTTTGATCCAGTCATTTGCTAATGGGCACTTAGGTTGCTCCCAGCACTTCACTATTTAAATTGTACTGCTATGACTATTGGTGTGCATAGAGTTTTTGTTAACCATTTTTTTTTAATTTTGTTTATTTATTTTTAGAGAGAGGAGAAGGGAAGGAGAAAGTGAGGGAAGGGAATAACAATGTGTGGTTATCTCTTGTGTGCCACACACTGGGGATCTGGCCCACAACCCAGGCATGTGTACTAACTGGGAATCAAGCCAATGACCCATGGATTATATAGGCCAGTGCTCAATGCACTGAGCCACACCAACCAGGGTTTTTTAAGAAAATATTTTATTTATTTATTTTTAGAGACAGGGGAAACAAGGGAGAAGAGAGTGAAAGAAACATCAATGTGTGGTTGCCTCTTGAATGCCACTAACTGGGGGATCTGGCCCACAGCACAGACATGTGCCCCCACTGGGAACTGAACCGGAGACTATGTTTTGCAGGCTGACAACCAATCCACTCAACCACACCAGGGTGTGGTGCATAGGTTATTTTGAATTGGCGATTCAATATTCTTAGGGTGTAACCCAGAAGTGGGATCCTGGATAGACTGAGAGTTCCATCTATCACTTTTTAAGATATTCCATACTTTCTTCCATAGTGGCTGCACCAATCTGCATTCCCACCAACAGTGTACTACTGTTCCATATTCTCCACAGCCTCCTCAGAACTTGTTGTTTGCTAATTTATTTATGATGGCTGTTCTGACCAGTGTGAAGTGGTATCTCATTGTAGTTTTAATTTGTATCTCTCTGATGGCTAGCGATGTTGGAGTGTTTATTTATTGCTGTTCAAGTACAGTTTTCCTGTTTCACCTCACTTCAGCCCCACCCCACCTATCCCCATCTCCCACCCTCAAACCTATCCCCTTTGGCTCTGTCCTTGTGTCCTTTATACATGTTCCTTGATGGCCCTTCCCCTATTATCCCCCATTATCCCTCTCCCCCCTCCCCTCTGGTTACTGTCAGTTTGTTCTTTATGACAGTGTCTCTAGCTGTATTTTGCTTGCTTGTTTCTTTTGTTGCTTAGGTTCACTTATAAGTGTGATCATATGGTATTTGTCTTTCACCACCTGGCATATATCATTTAGCATAATGCTCTCCATCTCCATCCATGCTGTCATAAAAGGTAGGAACTCCTTCTTCTTTTCTGTTTTTCAGTACTCCATCATGTAAATGTAGTGCAGTTTTTTGATCCACTCATTTACTAATGGACATTTAGGCAGTTTCCAGCACTTGGCTATTGTAAATAATGCTGCTAGGAACATTGGGGTGAATAGGTTATTTTGAATTGGTGTTGTAGGATCCTTAGTGTATAATCACTCCAGTGGTATTGCTGGGTCAAAAGGCAGTTCCATTTTTAGTTTTCTGAGGAATTTTTTCATGTGTCTGTGGGCCCTCTCTATGTGCTCTTGGAGAAGTGTCTGTTTAGGCCCTTTGCCCATTTTTAAATTGTATTGTTGGTCTTCCTTATGTAGAGTCATGTGAACTCTTTATATATTTTAGATAAAACCCTTGCCAAGGTATTATTGGCCAATATGTTTATAAATACACTTGCTCCCCTTTCCATTGTGTTGACGTTTTCTTTAGCAATGCAGAAGTGTTTCATCTTGAAGAAGTTCCATTTGTTTATTATTTTTTTATATCTCTTGCCCTAGGCGATGTATCAGCGAAAATACTGCTGTGTGGAGTATCTGAAATTTTCGTGGCTATGTTAGAAATTTTTCTGCCTATGGCTTTGTGCTTCTTCTCAATAGTTTTGGAGGATTATATGTTTAAACAAATTTGTCCATTTCACCCAGGCTTTCAAATTTCTTAACATATACTTCATGGTTTTTTTTTTAAATGATCCTTTGTACTTCTGTGGCTTCATTGTTAATTTTCCTCTTTCATTTTTTATTTTATTTATTTTGTTCCTTTCTATTGTTTTCTTTATGAGTCTGATTAAAAGCTTTCCAATTTTGTTTAACTTTTCTTTTTTTGTTTTTAAAATATTTTATAAGCACAGCAGTATGAAAAAATCATCAAGCACATGTTTAGAATTACTGTAACTTTTTTAAAATTTAGAGATTAAAAAATCATAACTTTAAAATAGTCCCTGTTTTTTTTTCCATTTTTTTAATTCTTTATTTTATTGATTATGCAACTACAGTTGGCCCATTTTCCCCCCTCACTCCCCACCACCCTGCCCATCCCCTCCCACCCTCATTCCCCCCTTTAGTTCATGTCCATGTGTCATAAGTTCTCTAGTGTCTACATGTCCCATACTATTCCTACCCTCCCCCTGTCTATTTTCTACCTACTGTCTATG